>QTSX02000719.1:0-268785 GCA_014839935.2 Entomophthora muscae | reverse complement strand
TAGCATAGGTTAAAAAGCATATCATCAAAATTAAGCTTATTATATTCATCAAGCCAATGAAGTGCATAGATCACTACAAAAAGGCTCCAGAGATTGTTGAAATTCTACAAAATTAGCAATTACTTATGTCAAGTATATAGAAAGTCTGGTTGAATAAACCTTATCAAGAAGCCCAAAATACTGTTGGCCATTCTCAAAAAAGAACACAAATAATCAATCTTCCAGTGAATTAATTGGATTTTCTATCTTGAACTGGCAAGTATACAGACAATGGTAAAGTCAGTGTTTGGGTTTGATGCATCTGTTTTCTATGTCTGAAAGGCTTTTAGAGGACCTCACTTATTGTGAAACAGGCTTGGGGTATCTTCATATAACCAGAACAACCCATCTCATATTGAGACTTGCTACAAATTTGCTGATATATATACTACATTAACAGCCAATGAAGCATCTGCTCTATTTATATTGATAAATTGTACTTTGCTTTTTTTTCTGCAACTCATATGATTATTTAGAAAAGGGCATCCTATCATGAATGGCATCTTTAAAAAAAATATGATTGAGCCTTTTTTCAGAAATTAAACCCTGGACCTTATACCTTTATTTCTGTTCAGCCAGAGACTTAGTGATATCTGGGCTGTTGTTTTTGTGATTAGGATCTTTGCATGAGATTTTCTGCCAAATAGCCGGTTTGAAGCCACAGATAGTTGACTATCAAGGATAGTCAGCCATACCAAACTGTATATCAGCAATGTTGCCCCACAATAAGTTGATTTACCACATTATGAGTGGCATGATAGAATTGATGAACCACACTAAGTGATTTACTAGCTGTCATAATTTGACAAGAGCTGGTATATTTAATATGTTGCTAAACTTATTATTACAACTATATTTTTTTAATAAAGTCTAATCTAAGACTTTCATTCAAATAAACTAGTACATATAATAAATGTGTATATAATAATAATTGATCATTTATTTATTTATTATCAAGTGAAGAATTATATAGAAAAAGTGATATTGGATTTCCTTCACAATACGCTAAGATCCTAAGGCTCAAATATTTCCCTCCTTAATCTCAGCCTGTATTAACTTCTGATCTTAGGATCCAGTTAATACTGATTAATTGTGCAACTAAGAGATGATTGATCAATATATTTATCATCCAGTGCAAGAAGTCTAGTTGTTCTATTGTCCCAGAAGTCTAATTAATTATCATACCATCTTTAACAGTGATAATTAGTTTAATAACCAATCACCATGTGACACTGGCGGTAAATCATCCTGCCACCTATCTACTGCCAAAAATACTAGTGCCACTATTTGCACCAATAAATTCCTTTGATCAATATTGATTGCCAGTAAATACAGTAATTTTCAAGCCTGTTCAGATAAACATAAGTCTCAATCCAAGAACAAAAACAACTCAGTCTAAAAACAAAATAAAAATAAAGGAATTTATATTAAATTACAGTAGATTGGATCCACTTTGGACTTGTTTTTAGACTGAGCTGTTTTTGTTTTTATACTGGGATTTTTTGTATATCTCAACAGGTTTGAAAATTACTGTATACAGGGTTGTATACAAGGGACATCTTTCAGTGGTGTTGTTGTTTACTGTTCTGATGGTGGTGACCTTTGTGTGATTTCTAGGCAGCTTTGGTACTCTTGGGTTGATACTGGCTGCTCTTTCAGTCTGGCTGCCTTGGGTTTGTTGCAGCGTTTGTGTAGCTTGGGTTTCACTCCCTGATTCAGAACAACCCTCATTGTCTGCCTCCTGGTCTACAGCCACTCTGTTCTTTGACCCATGAGGGTATCCATGTCTGTGATGTGCTCCTTTGGCTCCTTGACTCTGCTATTGTGATGTGTCTATTCTGGTATAAAAATAAAATAAGATTAAATCACTTTAGCTATATAACTTAACTAATGTAATTTTTATTTGCCTAAATTCAGTAGCATAAAAGCTTGTAGTCATTACCCTTTATTTTGAAGTAAAGGATAAAGTTTCTATATTAACTGGTTTTGGTTGTAGATGTGTACTTTTAACTGTATGTATGGATATATCAGATTTTTTTATATTTTAATCCAAAAACAGCCACTCAGAACATTTATTTCCTTTTCATATTTTAGATTGCATGTCTTAATTAGGATGAACTGGTAACAGTATTATAGATTCACTCATTTGTTTTGATATTTTTGTTGTCTGTTTTAGTTGCTATTGGGGTTGGTTGTTGGATCAAGTTTTTAACTTTAGTGGCTGGGTTCAATGTGTTCTTAAAAACCATAGTAAACATGGCAGCTTTGCTTTGTGACTGAACCCCATTTGTTCCAGTGTTTGGTACATTTGTTGTTGAATTGTCATACATTTGCTCCCAGTTTACATATGCTGCTGTGTGACTGGACATTTTTGCCAAATAGCGCCCCCTTTCCGTGGAATTATCTTCTATTTAGATCTAACAAGTTGAAATCTGTTGTGGCTGAACCTATTTGTTCTGTTCTGAACCATTCTTGTTTATCTCAACTGGTAAACCCGCTGGACTTTATTGAGAGCTGAACTAAATGGCAGACTGTTTTATGGTATTAGATCTAAATGTTTTCACCCTGGCTTATTTACGCTTGTATACATTTATCATCAGTTTGATTTGGCTGTGCATTCAATATCCAGGTGTTTGGGTATGCTGTTTTTGCTTTGTATGAGTTTGCCTCTCCCGGGTGAACCCTTTCAACGTGGGTGGCTAACTAGAGTGATGATCTGATTTTGGCAAAATCATATGTGTGTTTTATCCAACAGACTACGCCAGATCTTTTCACCGCTTCTGAACTATGCAATGGTTCACATCTGATAATGGGATTGCAAGACCCACCCTGAACTTTCATTGTTCCCTTATTTTATCACAATCCTCTTGAATATAAAAGGCTTTGATGTCTTACTTTCTCTAGCATCCTCAGCAGGTCCTCGTATTCAGCCTTTTGCTTTCATATTCAAATAATTTCTGAAGATAGCAGTGAACCAACTTGTAGGGATTTAACGGTATAAAGATTGTGACATATGGGTGGACAAAGCATAAATACTAACTTTTTGTAAGTAGATTAGCTAACAACACCTCAAGGATACTGATGTTAGCCGTTAACTGATTCTGAACCAAAAATACATTGTTCCGAGCTTTACCTAGTAGGATGTTCCTATTTTCAGTGCCTATATTTAACGCAGCTGAGGGGTGCAATGAGAGAAACAACTTGTATGGCTAAGCATATAGAAAGTATAGATGAAGCTTTACTTGATGCACAGCGTTAAGCCCTCTTATCCTGGAGCCACTGATTGGCATCGACAAATTGCTGGAAGACATCCAGAGGTGTGCTAAGCTGAGAATTCACCACAGTGAGGACTTGGACAAGTTGATCCCAGAACTCAAATCCTCGTTGAATATCGTCAAGGGGATCACTGCTGCATGGGAAGGTGCGAGGAAGCTGTCCTTCTTCGAACCAATGGTCAGGCTTGGTTTGAGGATACTGGCACAGGCGATTCAAATATAGCTTAGCCAATATGGCAAGGGCAGTATTAGGTTCTTGAGAAAAGGGAAGTCTGACAGAAATATCAGTCAAGTCTGTTCTAGGCTTGGAGCATTCGCCAGAGAGGAGGATGCCCATGGCCACCATCTCGACCATGTGGCGCAAAGTTCTCGTCATAACTCGGACACAGCTCTGGAAGCAAAGAAGATTACGGTCGACCGGACCAGACCAAGGCGCACGCTAAAGGGTTAAAGGAGTCAAAATGTATACTTACTCCAAACGACATGGGGATCATACACATGACTCTGGAAAACAGACGGGCATGTGGGCGGGCCTCCTCTAATATGGTTAGCCAAGACCGAAGACACCAATTACCAGGAATGTGCGACAAGTAAGTATCCGTATATTCAGTATTGAAGGGAGCATTGGTTAGAACACCTAGGCGAATAAGCTCAACGGCAACGATGAGTCCTTCCATCTGGTCATTAGGCATAACAGTCATATCTGCCACCGTTTTATAAAGGCCTTGGCCAAACGGAGAGGCGGCAGAGGGTTGATAAAGTAAACTGAACATCAGATTAAACAGTCTATCAGTTGCTTACCCGCGAAACTCAAGAAAACGAATCAAAGCAGTGACAACAATTTGATCAGTTGTCTCCAGAAGCTCACGCGCACTCTCATCCAGATCAACGAACTTGGGAGAACCTGATGCATTGATAGCAAATGCCAGTTCAGACTCGCCATCAAACTGAAGATTAGAAGCAAAAACAAAAAGTTACGTTCTGGCGTTCCATTTCCTGATTCAGAAGAGTCTGGTTGCACCGCCACTTGGCAGTCAAGCACTTGGGCATCTGAACACTTTCATAGGGTAAGAGGAGATGCTCCTCCTTGGGCTCAAACCAAAATGCTACATACTGGAGATAAGCGTATAACCCATAATACTTACCACTTTGCGAGATTGGAAGAAGCCGTGGAGGTGTCGAGTGAGAAGAGCAAGGGTTTGGGAACGAAGCGGATGAAGGTCTTTGAGAAACTTGCGATATTCTTGGGACTCGCCGCTACAAAGAGGCTGGGAATCAACTATCACGCCCGAGAGAAGGGCACTGGGGACATGGTGAGAGACTAGGCCATGCGCCATGTAAACAAATACTTCATCGGGAAGACGATGTCCCATGAACGTGTGGAAATCACTGAAAATCAATACACGATTAGAAGAGTAAATACCTGGGACAAGACTCCGAGTTGTTAGGTTCAATCACCCCACGGCTGCTGAGGTATGGATGATATTTAATAGCACAGACTGTTCTGCAAAATGCATCGACATAGCCCAGCCGGACAACTTCGCTGTTCTCCAAGAAGCCTTGGAGAGCATTGAAGCCAGTCTTGAACTGCTTGACTAGTTCAAGCGGAGCTAACTATTAGGCATGGAAAAGTCGTGGAATACCTTTAAAGCTGAAGCCTACTTGCTCGCTACTGATGGGGGGGGAAAGTTGAACAGTACTCAAAACCAGCCAAAACACAGATGTCGATGAACTGATCTTCAGTTATCTGCAGGTCGTGGAGGATCCTGCTCTTGGCATAGAAGGAGAATTCCTTGGCCTAAAGGGTTGGTTTGGAAAGACAAGGGTATACCTCAAAGTTGATGGCTGTTATGACTTTGTCAACCCCAAACATCAGAAGCTCACTACCAGCTAATGCACCATGGAATTGGGTTTCTTTGAGCATGTATGCAATCTATTCGTTTAACAAATGTAAAAACAATGACGTACCTGAGCCCATGAAGAGTATGGAGCACGAATGAAGCTCTGTTCATTCTCGTAAAGCGTTTGTATCACAAGATTCATCACCTCAGGTTGATAGGCAGTGGCTGGATTGATGTTAGTCATTTACACTGCTACAAAAACAATTCATACAATAACTATTTAAATCATATCAGAGCTATGCACCAAGAAATTGGCTTGAAAAATCCAAACCATATCATTTCAACTTTAAGAGCTACTATATAACAGGCAATTGGAATGACATTTAGGCTTTTAGTTTAACCATGCTTTTTAAATTGCCACTGTTAAAACTGACATTAAAAGCTATAAAATCGATATTCATGGTAACCTTAAAGGTAAATTAAAAGTACCAAGCAAAAAAATCAGTATTTCTTCAGCGCAATAAACCACATTGCAATCATAAGTTTTTTAATAAATAGCACAATTGAAATCAGCCTTTGATAAACTGAATAATAAATCTATTACATTGTGTTTATAGCTATCAAAACTAAATACATATCATACATAATGTATGGGCCTAATAAATAAAGAGCTTAAACATGACTAAAAAATCCTTAGGCAAAGCCAAAGTAGCCAGTTTAAAATGGATGTTATCGCGGATTTAATACCTGCTGCATCCCAGAGAGCCGAAGCTTGATCGGAAAGTCCTTTTTCATAAGCTTCCCAAGCTTGGTTACGCTTGATTGGTCTGGTATCGGTGCTGGAGAAAGGTTTATCTTTCTTTATAGGTGATAGACAACCGAATATGAAGGTAACTTGAATGTCATTTGCTCTTGAGTAAAAATAGTTTAGAAATACCGTTTTTGTTGGCTCTGATTTGAAACTAGTTTTATAGAATTAAAAATGCTTACTTAAACAAATTTAATTCCTTTGTAATATAACTCTCAAGACCAATGGGTGCACCTCCCATAGCCAATGGAGAAGGTTCCTTACTGGTACCAGTAAGCAGTTTCTTAATCCAAAGATTGCCTTCAATAGCAATATGACATCCTTTCAGAGTAGACAGTGGCAGCTTTTGGAGAAGTTGATTCTCTGATAAAAATACTAGACAAATTTAATCAAATGCCCACCCCCAATACAGCATATAGAGAATTCCTGCTAAACTTACCATCGAGATTTCTCACTACCATATTATATAACCTATAGGTTCAGATTAGATAGTTAAAGATCTCGACGTCAGACTCCTGTGCCCCACTCCAAGTTCTGAAAACCACCAGCAGTTTTTAAATCACCAGTCAATTGCCACCCCTTTACACACTTCTGGTTCGATCTATCAAGCTTCCGAAATTATTAACCCCAAGCCAAAGCATTACGACAACCAATAAAAATCCAATGCTATTGGCTTCTGAATTGGTGACGATTCTAAACCCCAGGCTGGTGAAGGCAAATCACATTCCAATGCCATCATGAATATAAAGTTTTGCTTAACCCAAATTATTTTCCCAGCCCGCGCTGATCTTACAACCAAAACAACATTTAAAGTACTTAATTAAAGTACTTAATTAAAATCCTGTTCTCAAGCCAAATGCTCCATTCCTACTTTAAAAAACATCATGTGCTTGTAACCCCAAAGTCTAAATGCTATTTAAATATTTACCCTTTTTAATTGCAAACTGAATATAGATAACGAGCTACAAGATAAAGTGAGACCCATGTTTATTATTTTTAAATAAAACTTGCCAGAATGACAAAAGTCTTGCTCTGCAATGCCTGTATTTTGTTGGCATTTTCTTCTGCTACAGACTTGTAGTTCGATGGCATTGCCTCTGATTCAAATTTCATGTATAGAAGGGTATCTGAGTAGCTGTATATTTAATTTTATAAGTGAAACTATTTGCTGAGAGAGTGGATTTGAACCCCCCAATCTTCCATTTTGATGTTTCTCATCATTTCCTCTGCTGAAAAATAGTTTGGTCACATGCCAATCAGCCATACTATCCTTCTCACTCATACTCGATCCTTGAATTCAGCAGAACCAATCCACAATAACTTTGGCTTAAAATCCAAATCTATTACTCAATAAAAATTTTATTCTCACGCTTTCTTCTTGCTTCCCCTCCATAGGTTGCCTTGCCATCACCTTGATTGCATTTCTTGAATTAATCCAGGTGCATCTTAGGTGTACAAGCCTGTGTTTCACTAACATCTTTACATTGTACACTCTCAGTCTTCACAAGATGCCTGATGTCCTCATTAAATTTTCAACCATCAATGCTTGATGTAAAATTTGATATACAGTAGTTTTCAAAGCTATTGTGTGAAACAAAAACGCTTCAGATTTAAACCAAATGGACTCCAATTTAAGCAAACCCAAGTGGGGGAGATCAGAAATCAAATAATCCAAGTATTTTTGGTGAACTAGCAAAATGGTAAACAAAAAAATACCACTAACAAAAAATACAAAATAATATCAAACATCAACTGATGTAGTTCAAACTGCAAACAAAATGACCTGGCACAACAAGTGGGATAGATTGATGCTGTTTGGGAATATATTATAGTCCTATCAGGATTCAGGTGATGCACCAGCAGAAGGGCTAAAATGAAACAAAAACAGAGCAACCTAGAAGCAAGGTTTTGCAAACACAAAACAATATAAAGTCACACAAGATTTGTGGTATGTGTATCCTATAATACAAAAAGATCAGCAGCCAATTAACTGCTATCTAATTTGGGAACAGAGGCATTTTATTGATTTTCAATGCTCTTTATTTGTGTATAACAGTTTTGAGAACCTTTCAAATATGAAATGGTGATAACAATAAAAAAATCATAAAATTTTAAACTTCTACTTTTAGTGATTTTCACTTAGTTTTTTACAATAATTTTCAACAACAATAACATTTTTACAGTGCCAGTGAACAAGGCAGCAGCCAAGACAGCTTTAATGAAGGTGAAACTTGGTACACAGAGGCCCCTGTCTGCATCTAAATCTTTGAAGTGGGTAACAAGAAAACTGACCTGTACCTGATCCCAACCTATATGAATTTGATTTGTTTGATAGCTGCCAAGCATCTAGCTCTGCTCCTGCCCCCTTTTCTGACCCTGTACAAGCTGCCAACCAACCAGCCAATCAGAATGACAACCCTGTTTTGAAACAACTGTCTGCCAATACCCAACTTGCTCTCCTCTCAGACAATCAGGCTACAGCTTCCGCAGCCTAGCGCCCCAAACACAGAATAATCACTGCCCATATTCTCCAGAAAATTGTGGCACTCAAGTAGTGTGGCCTGGCCTGGGACCAGATTGACAACCAATTGAAATTCACCCAAGCCACTGCCATGCAAGAATTCAATAGCCTGATGAGCAAGGGAGATTTAATTGGGAAGGCCAAGAAGTAGAAGAAGGCCACTGAGTCCCAGATCAACCAGGCATTTTCAATTATGCTTGATCTTCTGCAGAAGAACCCTGATCTTTCCCTGAACCAAGTCTGAAACCAACTTGAGCACCATGGTTTATGAGTTTCAGAGCATATGATGTATATCTGGATTTATGGAAAAGTGGCCTCAGTCCAGGTATTGACCCATTTTAGCGCCAACTAATGGGATGGTAGCAAGGATTCCCCATATGGCCTTATCATAAAATCCACTCTTGCCCAATGCTTGATAGGTTTGTTGGATGACATCATGTTAATCTTGTATTACAAACTATCAATTGCTTTGAAAATTTTGGGGAACAAAAAAACCAATAGAACCAAAGGAAAAAAAGTTCAGGAAGGAGACTTTCATTGGTGCATTTCTGGCTGTTTTGGCCAAGGGGTTTGTCTATTATTGGACAAACACTGATTACATCAATGGCTATGAGTATAGCCAGATTCTCAGTAAATTGTCAGGAATGACAATTTGGACATACATGAATCCCAAAGTATGGAACCAGGGTTGAACCCTGAACAAAACCCTTTGCAGACTGCCAGTTCCAAAGACTGGGAATCTGACAGCCCATAACCAATTGATAAAGTTGTCGTCAACCCGTTGGGACCTGAATTCTAAACTACACCACAGGATTTTGCAAGAAAACTGCCAGTGTGAGATGCTGGGAGTTTCCCTGAGGTACCAATACTCAACACTGGCAGTTTGCTTGGTGAAATGCATGAGTCCCCAATGAGAGTTGTTCCAAACTCTCCAAAGCTCAGGAAGTGGCACTGAACCCAAATGCCTGCCCAACACCCAGGTTGCCAAACAAAAGGATTTGAAGTCTTTTTATCCCAAAGCAGCCAGTTGTGACCCACCCGTGCCAAATACCACCCCACCATCTAAGACCCTCAATGCCAACCTGCCTGAGCTCAAGAACCCCAATCCAAAAATAAAGCCTGACAGTGCAGTATAAGTACCTGCCAGGCCAAGATCAATCCTCATTTTCATTCTTAAATAAAGGTTATGAGATATTGGTTTCCTCAATTGTTGCCATATTTTATCCTTGTCATCTTCCAGTTAACTCAAAAATCATCTGATTATCCTGCCAATCTGCCAGCTATGTACCGCCTGCCAGGTGTTCCCTTTAGTCTTATTCATTTCACAGAGTAACCTTTAAAACCTGAGTACAAGGAATACACTGCCAACAACATACTAGCCTGGGATTCCTTGGCTAGATCTAAAGAGTTAACCAGATATAACCAAAAAAGGCCCTTGGCACATTACTGAGCCCTGCTTGTTCAGAGATAAATACACCTTTTTTCTGCCTACTAATTAGACATAAAACCACCTTTCACCCCCAAACAGATGTCTTCATCCATTGCTGAGCTTCCCCTGGATTCTACCAATAAGCTATTTGGGATTGTATACATTACCCTCATAGAAGTAATAGATACTATTGTCCCTGCTGTTGGCCCATGGTCATGGGTGGGCAAGTCAATTTTATGCCTCATTAAGTTAGCATCAATTCTCTGATGGGCTCTACCCACCCAGTTCACAACCCGCCAGTTTCCAAACACTAGCAAGCCGGCAGATCAGGGTTGGTTCTCTGACAGAATTGCTGGACTCTTGGGTGAGCTCAAATTTCTCTTATTGGGGTTTCTTGGGCCACCAGATGAAGGATAACTCCAACATTATCAAGACAATCCAAGGACATGGCCATCAGGCCTCAGTTTACCCAGCTGGCCACACCAACATGCATCTGGCCAATGATGTGTTCTTTAATATTGGGGACATAGTCCAGGAGCATCACTCACAGGCATTTAATAATCTTTATCTTGGTGTCCTTGACCATGATTCTCTCTTTGGTTGGCAGATGATGGCTGAATTGTTTTCTCAAATTGACCTTCATGCAAATATGGGCAACCAATCTCAGAAAGACAAGTGCCTCCCACCCTGTGCCACTGCCACCTACCAGCCAATCACAGCAATGACTGATGAGGTGTACAATGAGCAGTACATGGCGGCCATCACAGTCAATCCTCCTGCCTCCATCCCTGCCACCACCACCCCCACCTTTCAGCCCCACACATCCAGGCCAGCACTGTCTTCACCCCTTCTTCCCTGCACTATTCTGCCTCATAGACATCACTATTCCTGTCTCAAATAAACTCCTTGCCGCCAAGCATTTTTTATTTATATTAAATTTTACCCAGAATTTCAATTGGTTAATTTCTCTTTGTTTTTAGTTTGTTATTTCTTTATATTCAGCTTATTTCTATAGAATCATATGTCCATTATGCCTTGTATCTAGATCCAGAACACAGTTATTTTTAGCTCTTTATACAGCCCCTTATGAAAAATTAACAACAATTTGGTGATAAGCCAAAGTTAAATTAAAACTTATATATTTATTGTGTTTAGAGAAGTTGTTGCTAATCCAAATTCAAAACCTTAATGATAAACTTATAAGCCAATCAGGAGCTGTGTGAGAAAGCAATTGTTGTGATATAAAGGGTCATTCAATAATACTTTGATGCATGTGCACTAATTAATCTGATTGGCTGGTTGTTTTGCCACAGAAGTAATGGCACACAATGGCAAAACAACCAGCCAATCAGATTAATTAGTGCACATACATCAAAGTATTATTGAATGACCCTTTATATCACAACAATTGCTTTCTCACACAGCTCCTGATTAGCTTATAAGTGTCAGGGACCCACTTGGCAGGGAATAAACTCTCTAGCTAATGGGCCAAGGCCCCTACATTCAGACCTGCTATTACCAAGCCAATAGGAACCGTGACCATTGCAAGATGTCCAAGGTGTCCTAGGTAAGCAAATCTTCCAAACATAGAACTGAAACAACCTAGTAGATAGTAACCCACCAAATATGTCAAGAGGAAAAAGGAGGCGTAAGGTCTAACCAGAGTAGGTTCAGTAGGCGGTGTAGTAAACATACAACCATAGTGAAATTTACGTCCCCAATGTCCAGAAGGGTATTTGAACCATCCATGGGCAAGGAATTCCTTCTGGTGGGCATCATCTGGGAAAGAGTTGTACCAGTCAGTTGTAGGTGTTGGATTTTCCAAGGCCGATACCACTGACAAGAAGTAAGCTAGAAACCAGGATAGGAATAGAATTCCTCTTATGGCTTCAAAAATGTGTTTTATCAGAAAATGAAGGAGTAGCAAGGAGTGGGGTAATCTTTATTGTTGGAACATTTGAATTGAAGAAAGGTTTAGAGCTTATATAGCTTGAAAATAAGGCTAAGCATTTGAGAGAAGTTTGGAAAATGAGATGATTTACCTGAGTTAATAATTTTAAATTCAACTGTTTTAAGTGCAACTTAAATAATTGCTTAATCATTTTCAAACTAGCTTTGTGTAAGAAGAGGAACCAGAAAGATCTCACAATGATCATGCTAATTAAGCGGTATCCAAGCATAAGATCAAGTATTGAATAGTACAGAGCTTGACCTAAAAGCAGAGAGAGCGGGTCACCGGTCAATTGGAAGGCTAGAAGCAGCTAATCAGGAGCAAAGCGGTAAGTGGCATTTAAAAACTTAGTATTAACACTTTCAAATTTGAAAGGTGTTTCAAAAGCAAAAACCAATTGAATTAAAAGGTAATAAAAAGGTAATTCAAAGGTTGGTGATGATCCAGTACTAACAATACATTCATTAGCAGCGTCCTGGTTTCAAATACGGTTCCAAAAGGTTTTCAAAGGCCAAGTATAGTTGTTAAATCTGTTGTGTTGTGTTTTTGACTGGGTGTCCTCAAAATATTTCTTCTGGTGTTGGTTTGAAAATATGTTTTTTCCAAGGCTGTCAATAATAGTCAGGTAGTCAGGGAAAGAATCCCTGACAATAAGGCTATCATTAAGGTTTTGAATTTGGATTAGCAACAACTTCTCTAAACACAATAAATATATAATTTTCTAATTTAAATTTGGCTGATCACCAAATTGTTATTAATTCTCTCACAAGAGGCTGTTTAGAGAGTCAAGACAATGCGGCAGTTATGAAAGCAATGCAAAACAGAAAGCAAACAACACATTGAGATAATCTAAAAAACATATGAACAATGAGTAAAGGATGAGATATTGTAATTGAATATAAAAACAAACAAGAATAAACAAAGAGGTAATAATATCAGAATAACACAGCATTTATTGGGATGAAAGCTATAAAAACATGCAAAGATTAGTAAAAAAATTAATGAGAGAACTTGAAAGGCTGTTAAAGGACCTTGACTCTGCAATTGCAGAGATCAAGGAGATCAATAAAAAATCAAAGCCAAAGTCAAGTCTGCTGTGCTTTAATGTGACAAACTCAACAAGGTATCAGCTAAGGCCCTGATAGCCAAGATACCTGACACATCCAAGAAGAAAATTGAGTGTCTTCTAAATGTACAAAAGACTGTGATAGATGGCTTACAGTTTAAGGTCCATAATTTTTCTGTGCCGTTCATCTGGGTAGACAACCCAGAGATTTATGAACATCTCAAGCCAACAAAGCACACCCAAAAAAAGAAAACCAAGATGCCCACTCAGCTGATTGCACCAAAGATGGTCAGCCCAGAAGAAGCTTCCATAAAGAAAGTATGTGAAAAAGATAGACTATATTAAAGATTAACAAAAAATTCATAAATGCTTACATTATTTTTAAAAGCTATGACAATAAGCAAAAATACTTCAGATTCAAAAAAAAATAACTCAGATGTAAAAAATTGAAATGAACCCAAATCTATTATAAATTAATATAAATTTGTTTATTTTTAATTTTGTTTATATCTGATTTATTTTTGTTTAAGTCTGAAGTTTTTTTGTTTTTGCCATAGGTTTTAAAACTACTGTATCTATTTTTTTTTATAAATTATTGATGGTGTTATGAAAAAATTCCTGGTCTCTTACGGCCTGGCAACATTTTATACTAACTATGTCAGCCACATGGGCAGGCAGCTGGCGCTGTTGCCTCTTGTTATACAAAATCTTGAGGATTGAATAAGTAGTACCTTTTTATTTCAAGAAAAGCGCTGGCAGAATTCATACACAGCAATGAGGCATCTAAGTGGGCAGTTGAAGCCTACAAGGATGTCCAAATAGTCTTCTTAAACCTGGTGGTCCTTGGTAAAGTTTACTATGTAAACTTTATTGAGGTTGTTTGGGACGTCCTGATGACACTCTCATTCAAGAACATACCAGATACGGGACAGGCTAACAGGGGTGCTTGCTTCTGCTTCACTGTAGAGTATATACTTTATTAGCTTATTAAGAAACTTTGAGGGCATGGTTTCAAAAGTGGCTGCTGCAAACACAACTGTTGTTAAAAAAACTAAAATTCTCCTGAAAGAAAATTGGGCTGGCTTGAAGCAAGGACAAGACAGGAGTGCCTCTGGTCATGGAGATCATTTTTGGTAAAACCAAACATGAAAAGATTTAGCATAGTTTACAATAAACTGTGTGAGATCACAGAGGATTTTGCTTGGCAAAGACTCCATCTGATGATTTACCTTGGTTTATTAGTCTACTTTAGGATAAGCGCAAAATTTGAGGACCTGGACAGAACTTTACTTGGAATCAACAAGGTCAGTCTCTCCCTGGATGTGAAGAAGGTTGCTCCAGGAACAACTCAGTGAACCATGTGGTCCAGGACACCCCTGGTCCTGGCTGAAATATACAGGTTTTCAGCCTTGCCAGAAAATCTGCTGCTGAATTCCCACCTAAAAATCCTCACTTTCACTAGCTGTCAAGAATACCTTAATCACAGTGTATTCATCACACACAGTATGACAGTAAAGGTTTCATATTGAAGAACCCACCACAAGCACACATAAATAGATCTCATTCTCTTTAATATATATTACAATTTTAAATTTTTACTTTTTTATAATAAGTAACTTTTAAACAACTTTTATTTAGCAATATATTACTAAAACAAAAATATCTTAAAGCAGGTGTTTATATTTTATATGTTAATATATTGATTAAAAAAACAATTATCCTATACTTTGAGAGTTTTATTTTATACTCATTTGACTTATTTTTATGTTTATTTGGCAGGAGTGGTACAAACAAATATAAATTACTTTGTGAGCAAGTGTTTAGGACAGCCACCATGGGCCATAACAAAATTGTGAGAATTGGGGAGCAGGTTAGTAGGAAATAAAACCATTCTCTCAACCATAATAAAGTCATGGTTTCAGCAACAACCAAATGGTTGCTACCAAAAATTCATGGGAGGCCAAAGGGGGATGGAATCAACTGAACACACAAAGCAACAGATAAAACCAGATGGCCAGTTTTACTAACAAATTTTGAACTTTACTAGATTAGAGAATGATGAAGCAAGGTCTTTTACAACTCTTGCATTCATTTAAGGGATGGGATAGGATTGGGGTGGTAGATTGAATGTCACAAACCAACTGACCAATGATATGAGCAGATAAAAATGCATTTCTTGAGGCAGAAAGATCTTGAAATTTTTTGAATGGACATAGTCAAAAGGAAAACCAAACCAACCAACATCAGGAATATGCTTTGGATGCAATTACCACTGCTCCTGGCTGCTCTTGCACATGATATGCAACCAGAGGTGTCTCTTGGGTGGGTTAGGTGGGGGCATCTTCAGAATAATTCCAGAATATTAAATTGATGGCCTTTCTTGGGCTTTTTCAGCAACCTTTTAGATAAAATATTCAAACATAATTTGGGTAGAAATTCCCAAGCATTTGGTAGGAGTTGAAGTAAAGGCCTATGGGGGAGGCGTAACTTTACAAAAATAGTTTAATTTGAATTGCAAAAACTATACCTCTGTGTTAATGGCGCCGCATCTTTTGATTGTGTGCTTGGCAACTTTTAAACATAAAATGAACATCAATAAATTTAAACATAATAAAAATGGAAAATAAAGGCTAAAAATATTGAAAAATATTGATATGAGGAATAGATACGCTTTTAATTGATGGGTTATTATCAAGGCACATAGGAATATATGATTCAGAATGTGTGTACAACTTAGCCATGGTCTCAGCTGGAAGGGTATAAACTCCAACCTGAAGCAAATCAAACAAGGCCTTGGGCCTTGTTAGGGTGCCTTGCTTAACAACATACTTGAGCCACCCAAAAACTTCCTCAATGAGATTTAGGAAGGGCAAATAGGCAGGGAGGAAGAGAAGGTGTAAATTTGCTGTAGCCAATTGCTGGGGGCCCACTGCAATGTTGGCGTTGATTGATGAAAATTTAGCAAGAATATATGTCACCTTGTAGAGACCAATGCTGTCAAGTACTATTACATTGGTGAAGCCTGGGTGTAAGGGACCCTCTTTATAGAGAGGAATACAGTTGGGGAATCAAACAAGGGTCCATTACTCTCTACAACAGGAGATAGCTCTTCAAGCTGTAGGGTAGGGGTTGGGCAAGGACCAGGAAAGCACAAGGTAGCTGGCCCTGAGACAGGATATAAGGCAGGAACAAGGAGAGCCAGATGGTGACTATGGACCACAAATAAGGGATTCCAATCATCTGGACTAAGAGTACTATTAAACGCTCAAATGAATAATAGGGCAAGACTGCTTTATTGTAGAAATAAATGTTAATCAAACAATTAACTTGGGATTGGGATGAGAGTTTTTATACTAGGGGGTGAAATTTGGAGTACAGACTTGATGAGTTTGAAACCCAGATTAATGCCTCACATGCAGTGGCAGGAATCATGATGCAGGCTAATTTTAGATGCATGATAGTACTGAGTTTCTTGCAGGTTTTACTTGCATCTGCATCACTGTGAGACATAGGAACAATTGATTAACAATTAATTGAGTTGTAGTAACCTAGATCATCCAAATTTGGAAGTTGGAATAGGTCTTCAACTATTGGATAACTGTTGTCAGGGAAGTGATTCCTGGCAGTATCCTCCCCTAAGGTGGTCCTCCATATCTCCTTATTCTCAGGATGGCTTTCAGTGTTGACTTGGAAGAATAGAGGGCAGCTTTTTATGAGACTAGAATAAATCCATCCTGTGATATCATTAAGTGTATAAGATTTTGACACAGTTTCAAGGGTTAAAACACTACAAAGGAGCAGCTGATCTTGGTGAAAAATTAATAGCTTGAGGATTTTTGACTTGAAGCTCTTAAGTTTGTGGGCGGACTTCTTGATGAAGTGGGGAACTCAAAGAAGAAAACTTGTCTTTCTAAAGGCTAGGCTGGAAACTGTGGGTGACATAGTGGCAAAAATAATGCTGCTTTGCCATAATTTACAAATCCAGTGTAGGGCACAGAATAATTGGGTTATTTTAAGCCTTGATTTCAGGGTATTAAGATGGTGAAACAGTTGCTTGATGTGACAAGGTAGGGTGGAATTTAAAAGTGCTACATAGTTTTCCTTTCAAGGCTTCATCATGTAGTCAAAGGTACACTGATTTTGTCTTGAATGAAATTGAAAAGGCATGTGAGAACCCCAATCTACTGGAAGCAATTCATATCTGAACTGAAACATGTTCCTCTTAAAGCTGTCAAACCAGTTGCTTAAGTGGATGTCATTGGGTTGATTTTTTCCAGTTGCATTATTTCTATGCCATTGTTTCATATGCAAGTTGATTATCCACTTAATTTTTCCTTACTTGATAGTGGTTTCACCTTGAGGATAGTCATGTGGCACCTTATTACAAATCCAGTGGAGTATAGGGTAGAATACACTATCTCATTGATTAAAACTGATTTCTGGCATAATGTAGTCAGTGGGGCGTCCTGGGTAAGCTTCTGAGACATGATCTGCTATGGAAGTAAGAGAGAATTGTTTCAAATCTCTGATAGCAATATTTAAGGTAAGCTTCATTCCAATGAGTAGATAACAGAAGCCAAGGAGATTTTTTTCATGATCTTGATGCAGCAAGGTCTTGGGCTTCACATTCCTTCTGGAGCTTTCAAAATGATCCTGGCTTTGTCCTAGTGCAGTTTGCTTGATCTGAGCAAAGCAACTTGTTTTAAGGCTCTTTGGATGGACTGGAGTGTTGATTCTGATTTGGGAGCAAGTCTGGATAACCTGAGAGCAATTTCTGAAGTACTTGGGCAGGTGAAACAAGGATATCTCTTGGACTGAAGAAGAAACTAATCTGGGTGTCTTGTACTCAAATTTGTAGCACATTAAGGTCTTAAAAGGCTTAACAGAATCAAATTTTTGAATTTCAAGGTGACTAGGCAAGAATTCACATATAAGTGTACAACCAGATAAAGGCTTATCAGGAGGACAATTATTGATGGACTTAGGCAAGAAAAACTGGGATTCTTTTTGGAGCAATGATGGAATTGGCATTAACACCTTGAGATCATATTTATAGCATATTAAACACTGGAAAGGTTTAACAGAGTCAAAGGTATGAATATCAAGGCAACTGGCAATGGATTATCCAAAACTAGTGATAGGGTAGTGAATTCATGATTGGATGGTGGATTCTGAATATTTGATGTGGACTGAACGGATAGGCAACCAAAAATAATGGTTCCTATGAAAAGTAAAAGGTAGCAACTGAATGCGAATAACACAAGAATAACGGTAGATTGGACTAAAGATGGGGAGGTGATAAAACCAGAGACTACAATCTGGCCTGGATCTTTAAGGCAAAGATCCAGTAGTGGTTTGATTAAACTGTAAGGGACCCTCTTTATAGAGGAGAATACAGTTGGGGAATCAAACAAGGGTCCATTACTCTCTACAACAAGAGATAGCTCTTCAAGCTGTAGGGTAGGGGTTGGGCAAGGACCAGGGAAGCACAAGGTAGCTGGCCCCTGAGACAGGATATAAGGCAGGAACAAGGAGAGCCAGATGGTGACTACGGACCACAAATAAGGGATTCCAATCATCTGGACTAAGAGTACTATTAAACGCTCAAATGAATAATAGGGCAAGATTGCTTTATTGTAGAAATAAATGTTAATCAAACAATTAACTTGAGATTGGGATGGGAGTTTTTATACTAGGGGGGTGAAATTTGGAGTACAGACTTGATGAGTTTGAAACCCAGATTAATGCCTCACATGCAGTGGCAGGAATCATGATGCAGGCTAATTTTAGATGCATGATAATACTGAGTTTCTTGCAGGTTTTACTTGAATCTGCATCACTGTGAGACATAGGAACAATTGATTAACAATTAATTGAGTTGCAGTAACCTAGATTATCCAAATTTGGAAGTTGGAATAGGTCTTCAACTATTGGATAACTGTTGTCAGGGAAGTGATTCCTGACACTGGGCTTGTGCGCCTCAGGTGCTCCTGGACCAATCGGAGAAAAGCTAGAAAGGTACAGCTGTTGTGGGATCCTAATATCATTTGATAGAGCTCAATCCCCTTTGGACTGAGGAGAGCCATCATTGGATAGGCTGTGGCATGGACTGCAGCACACTGAGCTACCTTGTCATTGGAGCCTTTGGGGACATAGCCATATGCATTCCACATAGAAAAGGAAAATGCTGATTTGTCAATGTAATAGAATTTGACTGTCTCCTTGGCTTTGAGGGAAGTGTACATCTCAGCATATTTTTTCTGAGTCTCAATGTTAGTTGGCTGTTTATAGTTTTAGGGAGATACCCCAAGCTTTTTCCAGGAGAAGTGCATTCTCTTGACACACAATAGTAGAAGAAATTGAGGCCTCTTTCCCAAAAGCGGACTTGACCATGGACTGTATATTTGCCAGCTCAAGACAACAGTCTCAGTTAATCCACTGACAGATGGTCCATTTGTGCTCCTTGCTGAGCAGGGTTGACAGGTGTGTGGATTTCTCCACTTTTAGAACTTGCCTGTATTGAGAAATCCATTGAATGTTTTACTGGTGTATTTGGGATCCACTCCAACAATACCTGTGGCCTACTTGGGATCACCTGTATTCTGTATCAGCTTGACAAGGATAATGCATTTTATATCGGGGACAGCCTTCCAAATTGCCTTTTTGGGTACAGATAAGTCAGGATCCTTCACAGTAACTGGCACACAAGGCATAGGCAACCTGTTGTTTTACACCTCTGTGCTTCTTGTACTCATAGATATTTAATCTATGATGATCCATGTATAGTCAGGTTATCTGTGTTGGAGGTTGCTTGCCAGACTATTAGCCATTTGGATAGTGATCCTTATTATCACATGAATATTTGGTTAGCTTAACTTATTGTGTCAAGGAAATATCAGCTATGAGTAGCTTTAACCAACCACATAATGTGACACCACCGTCCGACTTTACATAAAATTGAGTTGGTTTGGGTGTGGGCAGATCCCTCCAAAATTTACCCATGGCCAACAGCCAGCCAGTCTGCTTTGCTAGTCAAGTTTGGATGGTAACTCACAGCTGGAACTGCGGGTATCAAGTTTAGGCTGGCACTTCATGTTGTGCTTTTTTATGGATAGCCATGGTGATTTCAAAAACGTTACAAGATCCATGCACCTTGTGTAATTGACCTAGTGCTCTGTTACCTGTCTTGGTTGACACTTGATATTATGTATGCACAACTTTGGCCAACGGTTTATGATATGACAGCCACCTTTTGCACAAGGGGCCTTGTTTGCATCTGGCAATAAAGGCAATTGGTGCCATCGAATGAATTCAAATTCCTTAGGATGCCTGGAAACCATCGTACATTAGGTTTCTAGTCTGGATCCAGCTTAAACACTGCTGCATTGATCATCCACCTGAGCTATAAGATGGTTGTTCTGTTAGTGCGGAGGAGTTGAAGCAGCTGCAGGAGAAGTAGCAGATTTATTGGATGGAACAAACAGCCAGCATCATGGTATTTCTTAATCAAAACTTCAGCGGGCTATTTATTGAATAAGTTTTTTTTACAAGTATAACGTTTGCGGCTTGGTATTTGAAATATCCCATTCTCAAGGCATAGATTGTGATTTGAAGAAAAAATTACAAAAAACAGGCACTACAATAGTTAGCTATGAGATATAGGAACAAAAGGTATCGTCCCCGAGTTATATTAAACGATCTCTGATATCAAAAGGTAGTGTTGGGAGGTTTAAACTTGTGCATCTCACCAGTCGTTAGTTTATAAAGGTGGCTTTTCTAGTTGGCGACCGGAATTATGAAAATTAAAGAATAACATAGATTGGTAACTAGTTAACTATGGCTTACACTTGGCAGCCAAACCAATGGGCTTATTAGTATCCACATCTTAACTGTATTTTGAAGGCATAAAGACTTGGGTATTTTGAAAACATTGGCTCCAAGCCAAGATGATTAGTTTTAACTGGACTATCATGCAATTTGATTAAGCCAAGTGTACGCAAAAGAAATGATCTGTTATGGGGGTTGATCTATCTCATCCAGTCATTGAATTTATCAGCCTTCTCTTCTGATTTTTATTAGAATTAATATCGTAGCATTAATACAGTTTATTACTAGAAAAGTAATTAAATTTATTTTTCAAACAAAATTCCAAGCATATTTTAAGTAGAGATTATATGCCCGTACTATGTATTTGATGTAAAATTAAATAATTTTACCTTAGAATCTTTAAGAGACTGTATACATGTTTTTCAGCATCCAAATAATTTTCTTATTAAAAATAATGAGGCTATTTAAAGAGTCTTTAAAAAGCTTGTATATATTGGAAACATTTTATAAAATGACTCAACCCAAGTTAAAAGCCAACTGAAAGTTGCCTTTTTGTTACTAAAAACGGTAAATGACATTAATATTTTGATACTATGTTAAAGTTTACAAATGAATTTTATCCACTCTGAAAAAAGAATGATTCTAAGAGTTCAAAAGCATCTTGATGAAGTCTGGAAAGCCATTAGTAAGTCAAAGCAAACACTTCGTACCTTCGTAATTGATCATGCCATCTTTGGTGACTTCTACACCTTTCAACAGTTCATCAACTTCGGCATCAGTCAATTTATCACCCAAGCTAGTAAGAACTAATCACAAAGGTTAATAAAGGTCAAATATAAAACAAATAGCAAAAACATACCATATCTCAGTTCACCGACTGAAATAAATCCAGTGCGATCCTTATCGAAAACTTGGAAAGCCTGGACGAAATCATCAACCTCCCCGGCAGGCTTAAAGCCACCTGGTCTCTGTAAAATCGACAAAAAGGTATCGAAATCTAAGCTGCCGGTTTGATCGGGAAGATTAGATAAAATTTCTCGGAGCTCGGCCTCGGTTGGGTTCTGGCATAATGCACGAAGAAGCTCACCAACAGAAGAGCAGTGAATGGTTCCATTCCCTGTTTTGTCAAACAAAGAAAAGGCTTCACGGATTTCTAACAAATTAAAAACCTGAAAATAAGTATTATGGTACCTCCAATATGTTCCTCACTGAGATTGGCCTATACAGCATGAATAAAAAATTGCAAACTCTTTAACTTGGATTTACTTACCATGAGTCTGATAGGGAAGAGAGATTAATATGCTTGAAATAAGGAGGATACGTTTAGGCAGAAGTGATTTTGGTGGCACATTCAATTCCAAGGAATGTTATTCTGAATTTCAATACGTAATAAAAGCAAAAATAACATCGATATTGATAAATTCACATAGAGTTCCGGTTCTAATGACGTCAATAACGAAGCATTCCCAAGAACTTGCATGACACTCTTCCTAGTCTCAGGGATAAACCCTACTAAACTAGCTGCAAGCCAATCAAAATTAGTTTAATCTGGATTCAATGTTTTAATCTTACTAATCTATTTTCTTTGGTCTCAATCCAGACATGTGGAAAGGTGCTATTCATGAAATCGATCCCAGCTTACAGCGTGAAATCTTATTAACCGCAATTTAACCCCTTCCTGCACTTGACAAATCAAAGACTTCAACCTTGATCCCCTTGTGATTTTTACTTGAAGTCACTAAACAGGACACCTGATTTTTCACCACCTCGCTTCAAAACATTTATATCCTTTGGAAATATATATCCACTGCGGTAAAAATCTAGGAGTCCAACATTAAGGTATGAGCTTGCATAGGGCTTGTACATTAGTAAATATATAAGTGGGTTGTTATGTAATGTCGGCTTGAGTGCACTCGAGATGTAAGAAATCGAATTGAATAAAATTTCCAATTCATTTCATATTTAAAGACAATGGCCAAGTCAACAGCTTGAATTGGCTCATACATACAAGCACCTAGGAAGTATGTAGGTTTAATCAGATGGAGTGTGGCCTAAATTATGCATTAATGATAGTATAGGCTACTCAGACTTTAATAAATTTATATTTAACTGCTTGATTTTTAAAAAGTGGTTCAACCCTTGCAACCATAGCAAAGTGACTTATCTATATAGATTATCCAACTCCAGAATATGTGTATTAAAATTGAAAGTGGAGAAACACATTGTTTAAGCGTATCATTAATCTGCTCACGTTTATATGATTAAGTTTAAACTCTATGCTGAGGATTGACTTGCCTGAGAAAAGAGAGCTTGATTGATTTACATAGATTTGATTCAAGTTAGAAATATAGCCATTGTTTAAGTAAGAGATGGTTGGCTTACACACGTTAATTTATTTATTTTAAATTGCAATAATATAGCATTCCACTCAGCTGCATCACCAGATCTAAGCGGATGCAGACTGCTTCAGAGTAGGACTGTGTCGGATTTCTGGACGGGTGGCTCCTTTTAAGAAAAGAAGCACCTGTCCAAAATCTGGAAACGATTACGAGAATCTTCTTTGAGAAGATTCTCTCATAATCATTCCCTTCTACACTCTCAGAAGGGTGTTCAATTTCAGATTTTTTTTAAATAAAATTTATATTTATTTTACTTTTCTTTCTTAAAAATTTAAAACTTAAATTTGAAATTCAAAAGAGCTTTAAAAATAAATTTTATTATACTTTTTTTAATTAAATAAATTGAAATCCGGAAAGCAAAAAGCATTCCATCACCTTCTATTTTTTAGGTGATTTCAGATTCCCCCAACATAGGGGAATCTGAAAGAAGGTTACAGGGAAGGGTGGACGGGACGATTACGGCATTTGCCGTAATCGTCCCTTTTTTGGTCCGCCGCAACCCTACTTCAGAGTTAAAGGATGAATCACATGATTAGAGTGATACATATTGTTTCAGAGTTACCCTTTTTTCAAGAACTTTGTTTTAGAGTTAACCTTGCTTACCATCACAGTATCCTAATTAGGATGCCAGCAGAGCAAACTAACAGTAAACATTTAAGACTTAATAAAATAACTTTCATGGAAATTAGAGTAGTTTTTGATAAACTTTTTAAATGATTCTGGTCAAATTGATATCAAATATGATAGCTCTAGATGCTGAGATATAGAGTGAAGTATTGAAATAAGCTTATATCATAATCAAAGGGCCAGACTATATTTGATCCACCTAAATTCATTCTTAGTGCAGATTTAAAAAAACATATTTATGAATACTACGCTGATCTTAATGTCCAGCAGCTTATTTTAAAGTTATGTATCAGCTCCATATTTGATAGAATTTAGAAAATCAAAATTTCAATTAGGTATGCTATATTTTTATTTTGCTAAACTGAATACTGTAAATTTAGAACATGTTGGGTAAAATGCGGGATTGTCAAATCCAGCAACCAAACTTTGAATCATAAATGAGGTGTTTTGAAATAAATTTATTTAATAGTCATCTTATAAAGAAGGTTGAATGATTGGCAACAACGCTCATGTCAACAGTGGTCATGTTGTCACTTTGTTGGCATGGGCACTGTTGATCAGAAAAGCTAATCCTACTACAGAATTTGCTAGTTGATCACGCTTCATTCTCATTCTCATTAGCTCTTGGAGGTGTGAAGCCAAAAAAACATGACAAAAATGTGGCCATTTTGACACAATTAAATATTAAGCTTAATAAAAAATTTGATTTAACCCAATTTTCTCTTTACATTTACTAATAAAAGCTTACTTTTTGCCAAGTCAAATACACAATGTAAAGTGATAATGTCAACACTGTTTAAGAATAACCTATTTATAATAAAACTGATACACTTACAGTATAATTATTATTATGACCCTTTTAAAATATTTTTTCATTTTGTTAATATATAGAAATAGCCTTAGCAAATATCACAGTTTATTGAAATGTTCATTTTATAGATTTATCTGTGACATTTAATTTGACTCCAATATCACATATAGATTTGTGGCTAACAGTAATCCCATAATTTAATCCTAATTTACTATGCAAACTATTATGAAATTTATAGTAAACAATAATGTTGCCAATTAAAAATGCCTACAATTTGTCTGATTAATCACAGGGGTAGAGTTAAGCAAATTAAAGCATACAAATAAGCCTAAATTGCTATGTCACAGCCTAATGAGAGTGCCATAAGTGGGGAAGTTGTCACTCTACCTTTTTAATTAATGAAGGCAACTTATTAACAACTTGAAATAAGTACAATGGTAAAATATCATATTCCTGCTACCCAAATGCAGTAGTTTTCAAACCTGTTAAGATAAACATATATTAGTCAGTGTCAAGGGTCTGGATGTACAAGCATTCTGGCTACTGCCAAACTACTTAACATCCAGCCATCACCCAATTTAGTCCCCTTCCAATATACCATTTGACATACCAAGAATGGTAACCAAGCAATATCACCTGACCGTCCAAGTATCCAGTGGCTTAAACCCATCTAGCACATGACCAACCCCTAGGTTTGATCCAACTAAATCCCCGCCACAGTCAAGTCTATATAAGTCTAAAGTATTATCCAATAAAATATACTTCTCTTCTTTCTTAATTCCATATTTGAAGCTTTCCCAAAAGGCGCTCCTTATCACTGGTAGCAGCTACGGTTTTTTGCCCACACCCATGAGAGAGAAAATGACTGACCAAAACCCACCCACCTTCGCTCATGTACTCAACCAGGCCACATCCCAGGATACCTGGAAAACATACTTCTGCGCCCACAACATTGATGAGGATATACCTAGTGGATGCACCGTATTTGAAGGTCTGGTCATGCCCAAAGCATGCGCCAAGATTATTCAATACAGTTGCTCTCTTCAACCACAAACAAACACAATACCACCTATCACAGATGAAGTTACCAACACCAAACACATTGGTATTGACAAGTTCTTTGGTAAAAACAAAGAAAACATCATCAACTGGCTAGACCACTCAGCTGCTAAACTCCGCGCCAGCTGCATCCCCCACAAAAAATGGGTCCAGGAAGCCAGCAAGCGCCTGTACAAGGCTGCAGCTAACTGGTTTGCCACCTGGGTTGGCTCACAAACTGACAACCAGCTTGACAACTGGGAAGAGTTCAAAGCAGACATCACCCACAATTTTTGCATCACCAAATCCCTCCAAGACATTGCAATACAGCTCAGTGATCTTCCTCAGAAGACCACTATTGCAGCTTACGCCAACAAATTTGAGGAAATATATTGCAAGATCCAAAACCCAGCACAAGCTGACAACGTACACACCAGAGCATCATTCATCAACAGAATGAAACCCTCTGTCTGCTGCCCTCATCCGCCCAGAGGCAAATACCTCCATGCCCGTGCTCATTGCAGAAGCCAAGCGCGCCAAAAAACGCGCAAACATGGAATATGCTGCACGCAACGGCAATCGCTCCTCAAACAGCAATGGCAGAGAAAACTCCAATGGCAACAAACGCCAAAATACCAACCATAACAACGGCAACTCCAATTGCAACAATGGCAATTGCAGCCAAAGCGCAAACCGCTCCTGTCCCAAGAAAGAGGACACCGCCAAAGTTAACAATGCTGAAGTAGCAACCCGCTATGAATCTGACCCCACATTCTCTGACCTCAAAGGTCTTGAAACAGAGGAACAGGGAAAAGAGGAGGGGGAACAGGCTTAAGTGCCCCTGTCTCCCCCCAACTTGACAAGAAATTGTACCAAGGCACAAACTTTGCTACTTGCATTCCCCGTGTCCCGTAGTCCTCCATTTTTATGAACTTAAAAATTAAAGATTGCTCACAACTTCTTGTCTACCCATGCACTTACAAATCACATACACATAAAATTTTATTTGACTCTGGTGCACAACAAACTATGGTTAGCAAACCTTTTGTAACCAAGTACAAAATACCAGTTGTCAAATCCAACTTCAAGTACGCCAAAATGGCAGACAAATCAAAGGTTCTACTCAAAGGCAAAACAACTCCCTTCAGAATTGACCTCCAAGGCATACAAACGTCCATCAAAGGACTTGTCATGAACAACATAAACTACAACATTGTAGCAGGCATGGACTGGTTCACCTGAGTGAACCCCAGCGTATGTTGGAAAACAAAAACCATGACCATCAAACGCAACAGAGTCAATTTTATTATCCTCAAAGAACCCAATGACCTCATCCTAAGAGACACAGTATTTGTCCAGGTCATAAACCAAGATGACTCAGAACATCTAACCAAAGATAGTACCCTCCACATAATGAGGTACACTGAGTTCAATAACATACAAACACAAAAGATCCAATGCCCAGAACTTGTGGCACTCCTAAATGAATACACTCATGTATTCAAAGAAGAACTCACAGAGTTACCCCCCAAACAGGAGGTCAAACATGGCATTGACTTATGCAAAGCCATGCCCAAACCTGCACCCCTCTACAGACTCTCTCTCATGGAGACCCAAACCCCCAAAACACACATTGAGGACAACTTAGCTAAAGGCTTCATACGCCCGTCTGAATCCCCATGGGGGGCAGCAGTATTCTTTGTAAAGAAAAAGGAAGGCACTCTACGTCTAGTAACTGACTACAGAGCACTAAATGCAAGCACAGTAAAGAATAAATACCCTCTTCCACTTATAGAGGATCTGTTTGCAAGACTCTCAGGTGCCAAATTTTTCTCCAAAATTGGCCTCACCTCAGGGTACAACCAAGTTGAAGTAAAGGAAAAAGACATACCAAAAACTGTGTTCTGTACACAATTTGGATCCTTTGAATGTAGAGTAATGAACTTTGGGATGATCAACGCTCCTGCAACGTTTGTCACCATGATGAACCAAGCACTAAACGGTCTCTCAATTACCTTATGCTACCTTGACAATATCATCACATTCTCAAAAACCAAAGAGGAACACCTCACGCATGTCTGCAAGACACTCAATCAACTCGCAAAGCACAAACTTTACGCAAAACCAAGTAAGTGCCAATTTATGGAAAAGGAACTCCTGTTCTTGGGCCACATTTTTTCTGACGGTGGCATCAAAGCAGATCCAGACAAAATTAAAGCCATAAATAACATGCAACACCCCACCTCCATTAAACAAGTTAGATGCTTTCTTGGTATGGTAGCTTACCTAAGGAAATACATCAAAGACTATGGAAAACTAACCACATCAATCAATGACTTAACCAAGGGTAATGTGGTGATCCACATGTGTGTTGTTTTGCAGGCGAGGGTTGATTTTGCTTCAAATAAAGACAATATGCTGAAGAGTGACAATGTGTGGTTAGCTGGTGACGCTGTAAGCTAGTAGGTAACATAGGGCTACTAGGGGTAAGTAGGGTGAGCATAGTAGGTAACATGTGACTACTAGGATAAATAAGGCCTGGCTGGTAGGTAACATAGGACTACCAGAGGCAGATGTTGCCTCCACCCAGCAGAAGGAATTGGCTGCTTTGGGCTATAGTGCTTCACCTTGCAGGGAACTGTGGCTGCGGAAGGATGAAGACTGAGATAGCAAGCAGGGAACTTTGTCTGTCTGGGGAGAGTAGGTTTTGGACCCCTGGCAGGTAACGCAGGCTGCCAGGGAGGGGAAGAGCTTTGAGGGCTCTACGTACCCTAATACGCTTACAGGAGGTCTGTGAGCAAGCATCCTACCTAACAGACTGGTAGGGTGTCCTTGTTTATGCCCCTATGGGTGCTTTGGGGGAACCCAAAGTGAGCATTGGAGGGCATAGATTTGCTCAGAGGTGTCACCAAGGCGGTTTGCTTGGGGAAGCAAGCTGCAGAACTTGGTGTGATCAGGCCTCTGGGAAGTAGAGCTGATTACTCTGTGACTGAAAGCCCAGACTTAATCACCTGGGTGAGTAAAGACAACACATAGACATTGATCTATGGTTGAATGGTCTAAGTGGATTGCCACTTGTGAGGGCCCAGTCAAACGCCAGTTCAATGTAGACTCATGCCTGGGTCTACAAGTTCTGGTAATGGGAACTGAGATAAAGAACCGAGGTGGTTCACAGAATTAACAGAGAAGACTAGCAAGAGGGACTTTTTGATCACAGTGAAGGCTATTTAACGGACTGTTAATTCATATTGAATTGTGGGAACCAATATGGTTCAGTGTATAGAAGGAACAAAGGAGGTTCCTAGTGAGGATTTGTTGAGGAACTGGTTGAAAATAAGCTGAAGGACAAGAAGATTATGATGCAGGATTAGCTGATCATAATGCAGGATGGCCAAAGGACCAGAAGTTTGTGTTTAAGGACTGAAGAGCTGAGAGGATGTGAGTGCAGGACCAGGAGATAACCTGAAGGAACTAGCCAGACTGGATATAGAGGCTGGAAGAACTGTTTTAGTGTCTTTTAAGAGGAAAATAGATAAAAAGAAGCAGTTAAATAATAATACTGCCTGATTATGATTAAAAAAGGATTTAATATCATATAATGAAAAGAAAAAGGAGGAAAAATGATATATAGTTTGTTAGAACTGTAAATTTTATTTAAAAAGAAGAATTGAGAAAGAAGGGAGCTAGAAAGAGGCCAGAAATAGAACAGAGAAACTGTGAGGGCAAAAGAGCAAATTTCACCAGGAACAACTAGGAGAGGCAAAAGGACAAGCAGCAAGCAGGTTCAAAGTTGCAAAACGTTGAGAAAAACACAGAGAAACACAGAGAAACATTGTAAAATTGAGGGGTTGAAATTTGCCTAAGTAAAACATATGTGGAAGCGCTTGAGATTTGCTAGGGAAACATGACGGGAATCACAGCAAAACTGTTTGAAACACAGAGCAGTTGTTTACCCAGAGCAAGACAGCCTTGGGTTTGAACCAGGGTCAAGGAGGGTCATCCTGGGAAACCTTTTTGGCAAAACTGTTGAATCAAGGCATTTGATTGGCTGCAAGCTGGAGTCTATTTGATCAGTATTTTAAGGGCTTTAACTTAAGAGTTAGAGCCTAATAAATGAGGAGCAGAAGCAGAAAATTAAGGGCTTTCATTGGCTGAAGTAAGTTTTAAAGTTTAATATATTATAGAAGGAGAAAAACTGGATAGTTTAAGCTTTGAAAAACCAGAGTTCTAAGAGAGGTTTTTGGTCTGAAACAAGGGGCTATAAAAGAGAGAGCTATCTGAGACTCTTCAGGGACTGAATAAAGTGGATTACAAAGGCCACAAGAGCTACAAAAGAAGCCAAAGAGCAAGAGTAGGAAGCCAGAGCTGGAACAGACTGCAGGAGCCCAGGATTAGAACACAGGAGCCCAAGACCAAGGAGCAGGAGCCAAAGACCAAGTGCAAGGAGTTCAAGAGATTGTTAAAGGACTCCAAGTACTGGCACAAACCCTCATTATTCCCTATCCCAAGGCCATATATCAGAAGGTTTCTAAGGGGATCTTCCTTCTGACCGTGAATAAAACGCCTATTACGACCCCTACCCAAATTTCCCACAATAAAAGAATATAAGCTCTATGAGTCAATTACCCCACATTTTCTACCCTAGCCCAGGGGACAAGGAATCCTATCACCTAGGATGCAGGAAGTTTGCCTCTAGTAAGTCTGCCCAGTAGGAGTGGGAGAAGGTGACTAGGCATCTTGAAATGACAGATAGAGGAAGGGAGTTTATTGGGGGAGAGTTTGCTAGACTATTACAGGATTGGTATCAGCCTACAGAAGGGCTGGTGCCTGCTGAAGTACAAATGTATGGTGGAGAAGCTCATCTAGTGATTGGGAAGGTAATGGAAGAGTTTGCTCTTATTCAGGCCAATTATAAGCTCCTAACCAACCATTCACCACTGTTGGAGAATGACAACTCCTCCAAGCCAGTCCCTGGCTATGACCCAGGACACACTTTGGGGACTGGTGACCAGGAACCCCACAGGTAATGCCAAAAAGAAATTCATCTGGACTCCAGAATGTGACAAGAATTTCCATTTATTAAAACAAGGGCTGATCAAAGCACCAATCTTGCAATACCCTAACAATAACAGGTGCTACAAGCTTGAGTCAGATGCCAGCAACACTGCCATTGGTGTAGTCCTGATGCATCCGCCAGCCAGGGCAGCAAGACTTCCTGCCAGTATGTTACAAAAGCATAAAACTAACCAATACTGAGCATAGATACCCAATACATGATAAGGAATTGCTAGCAATATACCACACTTGCAAGAAATGGAGATGTTACTTAGAAGGACATTTAAACATCCAAGTACTAACTGACCACAAATCCTTAATCTATTTCAAAACTCAGAACACACTTGCACGGCAGCAAGCCAAATGGATGTCCTTGCTGGAACAGCTTAACCTGGACATCCAGTACAAAAAGGGGGCAGAGCTGGTCACAGCCAATGCTCTCTCTAGACTATGTCAGCCTAGAGAGGATCACCCTGACCACCTGGACCCTGACTGGCCAAACCTGTACAACACTGAGTATAAAATCAAAGGGAAAGACCCCTCAACACATCAACTGACCCAAAATACATTAGTAAGAAACAAAAGGTACTTCCATGTATCAAATGACACAGTATACCAACTTATTAATGACAAACATATCCCGTACATCCCACTTGCACAAAGAGTTGACACCATACTAAGACATCACCGCCTGCTAGGCCATACAAAGGCTAACAACCTATACCTCACACTAAAAGAGATAGTATGGTGGCCCAACCTCAAGCATGATATAGTTGATGTTCTGAAAAAGTGCACAGTGTGCAAGAAATACACCAGTACAAAGGCTCCTCAGCCAACAGTCAACCCAGTACCAGACCCTGAACCATTTAATGTTTGGGGGCTAGATGTAGTGGGGCCCTTCCCAGAAACAAAGACAAACCAACATTTCTTAATTGTAGCTATCAACTTTGCCACATGCTGGCCCATCTGCTGGGCAACAAAGGACCACAAAGCAGAAACTATCAACTGTTTCATTAACAAAGCGGTCATAGCCAACTATGGCACTCCAGACTACATCATAACTGATGGAGCAACAGAGTTATCAGGTCACATAGTTAATGACAACTTGAAATCCAAAAACATTAAACACTCCACAACCTCTCCATACAGGCCACAGGCCAACGGTAGAGTGGAACACCTCAACAGCAGCCTTATCAGGACCCTAGAGAAAATAATAGATGGCAAAGCCAAAGACATATGGCCACTATATGTGAAACATGCATTATTATTATCCTGAGTCCGCACCAACCAAGGGACAGGCTATTCACCGTTTGAGCTAACCTACGGGTAAAAACTGGAAGTAATCACCTGCAACAAACAGCCCTACATAAAGATCCCCCCGGGGAAACCTCTCACAGTAGAGCAAGCACCAAACCTACAACACATCCGCCTCAAAGCAAACATAGCTGAAATGAAGAGGCTCAAGACACAAAAGGTAACCTCCACAGAGGAACCACTTCCCATCAACTCCCCTGTCTGGATTCTAGCTGGCAACAGAAAGAAACTAGACTCAGTACACAGGGGACCAGGAAGAGTCATCAAATACAGACCAGAGCACAACACTTACCTAGTAAAATTCCAAAGTGCCAAAAACCCAATTATCAAGAAATACCACAGAACCCGTCTCCGCCTCAGTAAAGGAGAGCACTCAACCAGACTGGTTTCAACTAGCAAACAACTTCAGGAGCATCAGGCGGCAGTTTTTAAGACAAAGCCCCCTCCTGATGCACCAGAGTAACCCCTTAAGGGGGGGTGTCAAGGGTCTGGATGTACAAGCACTCTGGCTACTGCCAAACTACTTAACATCCAGCCATCACCCAATTTAGTCCCCTTCCAATATACTGTTTGACATACTGAGAATGATAACCAAGCAATATCACCTGACCGTCCAAGTATCCAGTGGCTTGAACCCATCTAGCACATGACCAACCCCTAGATTTGATCCAACTAAATCCCCGCCACAGCCAAGTCTATATAAGTCTAAAGTATTATCCAATAAAATATACTTCTCTTCTTTCTTAATTCCATATTTGAAGCTTCCCCAAAAGGCGCTCCTTATCATCAGTTTAGAACACATGAACTCAGTCTAAAAATGAAATCAAAGTGGATCCAAATCTATTGTAATTTAATATAAACTCCTTAATTTCTGGTTTTGTTTTTAGATTGAGTTCATGTGTTCTAAACTGACTAATATATGTTTATCTTAACAGGTCTGAAAACTACTGTATAACTTTTAATAAAGAAATAAAGAGCTTTAGCTATTTTTTATATTATTTTTATGTTTTATTTTTTATTTTATTATATGGACAAAATAACACAGAAAACAGGTAACATTTGTGGGTTTGCTTAGCTTTAATTGAGTGTACTAGGTAAAAAACATAGCCAATTTTTGAAAATAAATGTCAACAATGCTGATGTGTCTTTAATAATGTCTATTAATTCCCCTAATTGAAATTGTGAAACAGCATATTTTTGCTAATTGTCTTTTATAATGACAACATTTTTCACACTCTATATATGAACCTTTTACAGTTACATAATAAAATTGTCTGGATTTTTAATATGTTGTAGTTTTTACTTTACTCTTTCCTATCTTTGCAATTAAATTTATTTTATCTCTAATTACAATCATTTTGCATATGTCTTTTAGCTTGTAACATGTTGTTTTAAACTATAGAGAAAAACACACTTTTACCCAGTCTTTTATATATACATACCCAATAAAAGCCTTTTAAATCCACAATTTATTTTTGATGTCTTTACAATTATTTTTGTTTCTTAATTGTAAAGTAGTTTCATAACCTGTTGAGAAATATAATCAACCCAGTCTAAAAAATCAAAGTGGATCCAAATCCATTGTAAATTTTATCTAAATCTCTTGATCTTCTATTTTTTAGACTGAGTTGATTTTGTTTATCTCAACAGGTTATAAAACTAATTAATTGCTTCATTTTTTTAGAGCTTCTTGTTTAATATTTATGGGATAAAAATAACTCCAAGTAGTAGAATGGCACTAAGCATCACTCAAAGCCCACCAAAACCACAAAACAGAAGGCTTCTTCTCCAAGAAGGTGAACCTTAAGAACTTGTCTAGAAAAAACCCTCCCTAGAGCCCTCTTTCAAACCCCCAAGCCCACTTTCAAGCAGAGCTCAGCTCACTTCACTGAAGATAATGAATCAGATGATTATGTTACAAATTATAGCTTTTATAACCTTGCATCAGATAAAAAGCCTATCAAGAAGTGGTACTCTAAAAAGAAGCCTCCTTAAGGATAAGCATTGCACACATGAGGAGCACCAGAACAGGCCCACCTCTTCTTCCCTCTGCTCAGCTCCTCTGTGAATGATTATAAAACATGCTTGATTAATTTACTAGCATTTTCCATGATTATTATGGTCCCCAGGACCTTTTTATGGCGCATAACATTTATAATGGTGATGAGAGGTTTAAGTTTTCCTCTTTCCCCTCAAGTTTTCCCCCTCATATGTGTCAAGGGTGGTCTGACCATGATGGCCAATGAATTTATCTTTAGCTGCAACAGCGTCAATAGAGGCTTCAAAAGCTAGCATTATACCTGTGAAAATGCTTGCCCCTAATGCAGCTAAAAAATGAGCTCTGGGATAAAGTGCAAACAAGTAAGGGTGAGCATACCTGCACCATGCCAAGCACAGTTATCTCCTGCCTTCTGAAACAATATATGGTGCAAATTATGTATCTTCAAGGACTGAACTGTTGCCCAGCTGGTTGTGTTTGCTTGCAAGTATCTTTCATCTACCAGTCTGAAGAGGTTGCTAAACCATGATCAGTTGGTTAATTTCATAAGTGATAGGTGTTAAGCCTTCAAACTCCTGGCCAAAAGCGCAACAAATATCAAAGACCTGGTCCTCTCTAATACCCCCAGAAGGCTGAGGATAGAGAGATGTGCCTGCTTCATGACAATGAGCAGAAAGTGAAGGATAAGATTATAGTCTACACCACAACCCAAAACCTGGAGCAGCTCAACACTGCAATCATTTGGCTGTGTGATGGCACATTTTCTACATGCCCTACTATCTTTAAGCAGCTTTGGATGATTCACAAGCAATTTGATGCTCATACAACCCCTATTGTTTTCTTTCTCCTTCCTAATGGCAAGATATAACTCTACACCAAGGCCTTAAAAAAATTCAGAGATGATCTAAGCTCTCTTTTAATCAAAAAGCTTCTCCTGACACACACCACCAGAAAAAATTCTTCTTCACCTGATAAAAATGAGGCTGCTCTTGTTGCTTAGCAACTAGATCATGTGTGGTTCCTTGGGCTAAATGCTATTATTTGAACTTTGAGCTTGCTCCGTTCAGAGCCTTTGAGGCCACATTTAATGAAAAAGTTCAGGGATGCCTCTTTTATTTCAGGCAGGCCCTCCTCAAAAAACTCAAAATTGAGAAGAAGTTAGTTAATAAGTACCTCAAAATGGTAAAAAATTGCTACTTTGTCATGAATCAGCTTGGTGCTTGGGTTTTTGTAAAGCAAAAGCACACTGAGCTTGGATTTGAGGCCATCCAGGAGGATTTTTATATGAAAAGACTGTCTATCATCTTCAAGATCTACTTTGATTACTTTGAGCGCTAATACATTGGCAAGAAGGTAACTGTTAGAAAAGGGAAGAGTGAGGCTATTATGCTCTGGAACTGCTACAGCGCCTGCCTGAATGAGGAGATAAAGACAACATATAGCCTTGATGTTTGGGACAAACACCTCAAAGATAAGTTTGGTGCTAACCCCAAGGACAACAAGATCTACCAGAAGCTGCAGGAAGAGAAAAAAAAGGACTGTCTCTAAGTTCTGGGACCTGATTAACAGGGTAGCTCCCAAGAAGAAGAAGATAAAGGAGCAGAAATAGCAGGAGGCTGTCTAAAAGATGATGAAGAAGAATTAAAAGGTGGGCAATATCAAGAAATACCTTGAGAATGTGGCCACTGCCCTTGGTGGTGTCATTAATTAGTCTAATAAACTTTTATTTGCCTCTATAATTCTTTCTTTTAACCTTTTTATTTTTTATTTCTTTAGGCATTACTAATTTTTTTGGGTATAGTTTCAAGGTAGTGGTATATGTGATATCTTATGTATTTTAATTTATCTGTAAAACATATATCATTCTCAGTTGTGCTTATACAGTAGTTTTAAAAGCTATGGTGACAACCAAAAATACCTCAGATTTAAACAAAATGATTTCAGATTTAAGCAAAATCCAACTATCAGGTTAAAATATACATTCTGTTAACAGGGTTTATTGGCGTTAATGGGCAAAATGAGTCAACACAGCAAAGAAGTGCTCACACGCAAAGCAAAACCATTCAAACTACAATCCAAAATACATTGATTCACAAAAAAATGGTGTAAGTTGACTTTCAGTGTACATATGTTTACTATGTGAATTGATGAAAAAATACACCCAAGCAAGGTGAGTCAAAACTCAATCCAAAAAAAACACAATAGCAACTCACTATGTAAACAAAGTCACTTAAATGTTGTGTGCAATGGATTATAATCAAGAATGATACCAAGGTATTTAAAATAAGACACAAGATCTGAAACATAAATTTTAAAAATATTGTGTTGGGTGCTTAATTTGGCGTAAAATCTGGGAAATTGGTGGAAATTATTTCAGGTATTCTAAAATGGGTGTTGTAAAACCAAAAACAACTAATTAAGAAATAAAAAATCTATAATTGGTATATTAGGTGGGTAAAACTCTAATTAAACATCCATATTCAGATAAAAGCAAAGATTAAAATTAGGGAGTAACTTAATTAAGTTTTATTTAATATTTTATTAAACTTTAAAATGGAAGGAACACAACACCAGAGTACCAATGCACCCGTTGTGCACCACGGTTGCGGTTGCGGTTGCCCCAGTGGGTCAAAGAATAGAGTTAGTGCAACACAAATGCCTACTCTGGAAGGAGACGGGAGAGGAGAGTTCAATAGTGACTCTGCACTGACACAGACGTTTCAAGGAGCACAAGCTGCTAGGGTGCAGAGCATCAACCCTCAGGTCCCCAAGCTGACCCAGAAGCCCATCAAGGTTACCACAACAAAAACGGTTAGAAGCAAGGAGGTAGAACTTACTTTGTATGTGTTTGACGTTGTGTACCGGCAAGAGTTGGTCCCGTCAGCCATGCTGGAGAAGGTGAAGCCTGCACTTGATACTAGCTACAAGCCCTACTTCAGTGATGGTGGCCAGGAAGAGAACAAGGAGCCTGAGTTATACCAAACTGACAAGGGACAGCTAGTGCTCAAAAAGGTTGCAGCCTTCTACAACAAGGTACCCATGCCTTGCAAGCCTGTCACCAATCAGGATCCCATTTCAAATACTCTCACTAAGCCCACCCAGAAGCGCATCCCCGACATCAAACACATCATCCTGCTTAAGTTAATGCGTGAATCAGGTGATTACAAGGCGGCTGCGACCCTTGCTGGAGTGGATCCCAAGTATGCCAGCAAGACCTTCAACAAGTTCATCAACACAGGTTAAGTCCTTGCCGCAGAGAAATCCATGCACGTTTCTACCATGCTCACCAAGGAGCACAAATAGGCTATCTGCCAGTGGATAACCTGAGACTGCCATCTTGAACTGGCAAATATACAGGCCATGATTAAATCTACTTTTGGGGTTGAGGAATCAATTTCCTTTTACTACCATCTGCTAGAGGGAATGCGCTTTTCCTGGAAAAAGCTCAGGGTATCTCCCTATAATAGAAACAGCCCAACCAACATCGAGACTCAGAAAAAATAGGCTGATGCGTACACTGCCCTCAAAGCCAAGGTGATTGTAAAATTCTACTATATTGACAAATCAGCATTTGCCTCATCAATGCGCAATGGGTATGTCCCCAAAGGCTCCAATGACGGGATGGCTTAGTGTGCTGCAGTCTGCACCACAGCCTATTTGATGGTGGCTCTTCTCGGTCCAAAGAGGGTCAACCTGTACCAAATGATATTGGGATCTCACAATAGCCAGACCTTCCTATCATTTCTCCAATTGGTCCAAGAGCACTTGAGGCGCACAAGCCCAGGCTTCACCAACATCATTGTGCTGGACAACATTGGTCTCCATAAGGTGGCTGATATTTTTGAGGAATTCCCAATGATTGACACCAGCATCACAGTGGGCCCTCAGCAATTGGCCACGGCAAATTTGCATCTTCTCTTCTTTCCCACCTATTTGCCCTTCCTAAATCCCATTGAGGAAGTCTTTGGGTGGCTCAAGCAAGTTGTCAAGCAAGGAACCCCAACTGGGACCAAAGACCTGTTTAATTTGCTGCAGGCTGGGATCCACACCCTCCCAGCTGAGACTGTGGCCAAATTCTATGGCCACACTGATTTGTTCATCCCTGCATGCCTTGCCAAATATCCAATCAATTAAAGGCTTAGCTTGTCCAACTTTTTTATATTCTCTAATTTACTATTCAAGATTTATTAATTATCATTTTATATTTAGATGTTTCCAAGCCCACAATCACATTCAGCAGGACAATCAATGAAGGTTAGTAATTTATTTATTTATAATCATTTTTTATTATGGCATCTAAGGGTATCCCAAATGCTTGATACTGGATTACACAAATGTATTTATATCACTTTTTGCAAATAAATATAAAAATCAAATTAAAAAAGTTAAATGTAAAGTGTACAAATTAGAAGTAGATTTTATTGACATACATTATTATGCTTTTATTAAGACCTTCTCTGGGATATAATTTGAAAATCTTGTTTGCTAAAATAAGAATTAGAAAATTTTATTATAATAAAAATAATATGAATTGTAATGAAATTTATTGGAAGAGAGAATTTATTAAGAGTGCCTGTAGTGAGTTCTTCTTTATGTACCCACCCCGCAATGGAGGTGGTGACACAACCTCCATTGCCACACCATGGACAGTGGATACACCCTGGTTAAAATACTCCTGCCTTCTGGTGAAAGGGAGTAGGGTCAAGTGCAAATGGAGGAGCAGCTTCTCTGGCAGGGCTGCAAACCCATAGATACCGGCCAGGACCAGGGCATCCTGGATGACATGATCCACCAATTCATACCCAGGGGGGACCTTCTTTCTGTCCAGGGAGAGCCTGGCCTCGTCAATTCCTAGGAGGACCCTGTCAAGATCCTCCACGCTGGCGCCCATTCTAAAGTAGAAGAGATACCCCAGGTAAACCACCAGATGAAGCCTTTGCCCAGCAAAGGCTTCTGTAAACTTGCACAATTTATTGAGAACTGCACTGATCTTCTTTTCATGAATTGGTCTTCACAAAGGTCAGCTCCATGGCTGCAGTGACCCCTGTCTTGTTGGCACTCCATGCCAGCCCAAAGTCCGCCAAGAGGATTTTGGTTTTCTTGACGGCTGTTTCATCTGCAACAGCTAATTTTTCCACCGCATGCCCAAAGTTGTCCAGCAGGTAAGAGAGTGTGTGCTCCAAGGGGTAACAGAAGCAAGCAGCCACATGGGCCTGTCCCATCTCTGGTACATTCTTGAATGGGAGCGCCACTAGGACATCCCAAACAAGCTCAATGGAGTTTACTGTGTAAATTCCATTGAGGACCACCAGGTCAATGCGGACCAATTGGACATTCTTGCAGGCAGTAACTGCCCACTTGGATGCCCCCTTGGCATGCATAAGTTCATCCAATGCCTCTTGCAATATTGGAAAGGGCCTGTGGGCCCTGTCTTTGAGCTTCTGCAAAACAGGGGGGACAGATAGAGCTGTTTAGCCATGTGAGTGGAAAAATTTGAATATAAGGTGGGCGGGACAAAAGGAACCAGGACCTGGCGGAGTTCACCATCAATGACTTCTTCTAAAAAAAGGTAAGTATTTTGAAGTTGTTATTAATTTTATTTTATTTATATTACCTTTGCAGGCTTCCTCCTTGCCAGCAGCTTCAGCAGGCTTTGCCATTCTTGGCGCAAGTTATTGTGCTGGCAATTCAGTATCCATGGTTCTTGCACACTTTGCAGGTTTGAAATATTCATACACCTCAGGGTTGTTGACTCAGATAGACGGCGCAGAGAGGGCAAAGGACTTGAATTGAAGGCCTTCCACAACGTGCTTCTAGAAATTTAAAAGCTGTTCAATTGTTGTTTTGGGAGTGTCTGGCATCTTGGCCATGAGTGCCTTGGCAGACACCTTTTCAATTTTGTCCCCTTCAAGGACAGCAGACTTAACTCTTGCTTTGGCCTTGCGGTTGATCTCTTTAATTTCAACAATTGCTGAGTCAAGATCCTTCAAAAGCTTCTCTAATTCTCTCATTGATTTTTTACTAACTTTTTCATATGTTCTTATAGCTTTTGCCCTAATAAATTCTGTATTATTTTGATACTGTTGCCTCTTTGTTTATTTCTTTTTGTTTTCCCATTTACTACATTATCCCGTCTTTTTACCCATTGTGTATATGTTTTACGCTCAACTCAATATGTGTCGTTTGCTTTGTGTTGAAATTTTTCCTTAGTTATCATATTATTTTTGGCGCTTTGCACAGCCCCTTGTGAAAATATCAACAACAATTTGGTGATCAGCTAAATTTGAATTAGAAAATTATGTGTTAACTGTTTTTAGATAAAGTTGTTACTAATCCAAATTCAAAACCTTAATGATAAACTTTAAGCCAATCAGGGACCAAGTGATAAAGTGATTGTTGTGACATAAAGGGCCATTCAATAATTCTTTGATGCATGTGCGCTAATTAATATGATTGGCTGGATCTTTTTGCCATTGTGCACCATTGCCGCTGTGGCAAGTTGTTGATGGACTAGTGCCCAATCAGCTGCTGGGTTAGCACTAGTCCATCAACAACTTGCCACAGCAACAATGGCGTACAATGGCAAAACAGCCAGTCAATCATATTAATTAGCGCACATGCACCAAAGAATTATTGAATGACCCTTTATGTCACAACAATCACTTTATCACTTGGCTCCTGATTGGCTTAAAGTTTATCATTAAGGTTTTGAATTTGGATCAGTAACAACTTTATCTAAAAACAGTTAACCTATAATTTTCTAATTCAAATTTAGCTGATCATCAAATTGTTGTTAATTTTTTCACAAGGGGCTGTGTTTGGGTACTAAAAATAACTGTGTTCTGGATCTAAATACATGACATAGTAAATATATGATTTTATAGAAGTAAACTGAACATAAAGAATAAAACCAACTATAAACAAAGAGGACATGAACAATTGAAATTCAAAATAAAGATAATATAAATAGAAAATGTTTGGTGACTGGGGGTTTATTGGGGTGGAGAAGCGTGATGCTTAGTAGGCAGAATAGTGCAGGAAGGAAGATGTAGAGGAAGTGCTGGCCTGGGGGTCTGGGATTGGGTGGGTGGGGCTGGAAGGTGGGGAGGGTGGTGGCAGGGGTAGGGGTAGGAGGATTGCATGTGATGGCTGCCATATAACACTCGTCATATTCCTCGTCCATCATTGGCTGGATGGGCTGGTAGGTGGTAGTGGCACAAGGTGGTAGGCACTTGTCCTTCTGTGATTGGTTGCTCATGTTCACATGAAAGACAATTTAGGCAAACAATTCAGCCACCATTTGGCAGCCAAAGAGAAAATTGTGGTCAAGGACCCCAAGATAGAGGTTGTTGAATGCCTGAGGGCGGTGCTTCTGTAGTGTGAATCCAATGCTAAAGAAGACAACATCAGCCATATGAATGTCTGTGTGGCCAGAAGGGTATACTGAGGCCTGGTGCCCACATCCCTGAATAGCCTCAAGGGCAGTGGAGCTACCCTCCATCTGGTGGCTTAAGAAAACCCAATGCTTTGAATTTGAGCCATCTCAGGAGTCAAGTAATCTACCAAGGATGTGGCTGTACTCGTAGCCATTGGTGAAATCTGGGTTTGTCCAATAGTAGATAAAACCCTTGGCTGAAACAGCCAGAAATGCACCAATAAATGTCCCCTTCTTGACCTTCTTCCTCTCTTTTTGGGTGGCAGCTTTTCCTTGCTCACCAAAATTGTCAAACACAATTGATAACTTGTAGTAGGAGATTAAACATGACGTCATCTGATAGACTAGTCAAGCATCAGACCAGGGTTGATTTGATGTCTAGATCATATGGAGAATCCTCAGCGCCATCCCATTGGTTGCCAGAAAAATTGGTAAGAACCTGTATGAAAGCCACATTTCTGTGCATCCAGAGCTGCACCATGCGCTCAGAGACCAATATGTTATGGTGCGCAAGCTGTTTGCAGACCTGGGTTAGTGGAAGCTTGGGGTACCGCTGGAGGAGGTCAAGCATTATTGAGTAGGCCTCAGTTATCTGGGACTTGGGGGCCTTCTTTGGCTTCTTGGCCGGCCCAATCAGATTCCCCTTATTCATTAAGTTATTGAATTCCCGCATTATTGTGGCTGGGGTGAATTGCAATTGGCTGGCAATCTGGTCCCATGACAGACCCTGTAGGTTTAGTGCCACAATTTCCTGGAGAATTTGGGCGGTGATGATTCGTTGTTTGGGGCGCTGGGCCACGGGAACTGAAGCCTGATTGGCTGTAGGGGGGCAGGTTGGCTAGAGGCAGGAAGTTGTTCCAAATCAAGGTTACCATCCTGATTGGTTGGTTGATGGGCAGCTTGTGTGGGGGTGGGTACAGGAGCAGGGGCAGAGCTAGACACTAAGTGAGTCTCAAACAAGTCAAAGCCATATGGGTCAGGGGTCAGTAACAGGTCAGCTTCCTTGTTACCCGCCTCAAAGGCTTGGGTATAAGCAGGTACCTCCATGCCCTGAGCCTTGCCTTCATTGAAGCTGGCTTGGCTGCTGCTGGCTTGAATTGGCTGCTGGCGCCGTTGAAGATGTTGCTTTTGAAAACCATATTGAAACCAAACCTAGGATAAAATCACTAAAAGTAGAAATTTTAAAATTTAATGATTTACTTTTATTATAATCTTGAGTCCATATTTGGAAGGTTCTCCAAACCATTCCATACAAATAAGGATCCATGAAAATGAATAAAATGCCTCTGTCCCTAATTTGGATAGCTGTTGATTGGCTGTTAAACTGTTAAATTTCTATTTTAGGCTGCTCATACTACACATCTTGTGTGAGTTCATTTTGTTTTGTGCTTGTGAAATCTTGCTTCTAGATTGCTCAAATTTTGTTTCATTTTAGTCCTTCTGTCAGTGCCTTGTATGAATCCTGATTGGATTATAATATAATCCAGAACAGCATCCATTCATCTCACTTGTTGTGTCAGTTTATTTTGTTTGTGGTTTGAACTACACCGCTTGATGTTTGATATATTTTTTTATGATGGGCTAGTGAAATTTTGTTTTTTGTTTGACAGTTCATTTATTAACTGAAATTTTATAAATTAATTGAATCCTGAATCTTGCGCAACTTGGATTTTGTTCAAATCTGAAATCATTCCGTTTAAAGCTGAAGTATTTTCGGTTGTTGCCATAGCTTTTAAAACTACTGTAAGAGTGCAAATAGGCCACAGTTTCTCTGAATAAACGAGCAAAGAACTTACAGATGAATGTGGTCTTGATTCAGCATATCGTTCAGACCTCACAGAAAAAATTTACTGCTTTTAAAAAAATCATAACCTTTACAAATTATACATAAAATGAAGTAAAATACTATTTCTCCCAGTTTTAATGACAGAAAGTGTATGTAACTTAAAGTGGGGGTAAGCTTGGTAGTTAAGCAGATTCATCCATCAAAAATGCCAAGAGAAAGTTACTACTATTAGTACTAGCCCAAGAAGAATATTTAAATACTTTTGTTGCTAAAACCTATTCTTGATATTTAATTATAAGTTATCAATATTTTTATACAGCATATTATTGATGGTTATCAATTACATTTTATTTGTGCTTAAAATAGATTTCATTACTGAGAGTTTTAGAAATGACCAAGACCAGTTAGAAGAATCAAAGACAACTATTTTAAAGAGTTTATATAGCGTGTAATAACTGCTTCAATAAGTTAAAAATAAAGCTTGCCTAGATTTCATACAAAAAGACTGTATTTTTATGTCCAACACTTTATGCATAAAGGCGTGATAAGAAGTTATGATTGTGGCTAATATATTTTGACTTGGGAGATTCGGTGTAATTTTGAAACTTCGTAATTTCATTGGCTGCGGGATTATCATGGTTTCCCATCCTGCATCATGGCATTTCGACACCATAATGTGCTAGCTGAGAAGGCCACATATTGATAAACCTTCTGATCACTTTTTAGCTGCTACATCCATCATTGCATTTGTTTGAGTACAAGCTATATCTTTGTACTCCTTTGTTTTCAACTTTAAATTTCCTCTTAGTGTTTTCCTTTATTTGTATAGATGCAACATTCTGATGATACTATACCTGAAATTCCTGGACGCCCTTTGGGTAAAGAATTCGCCCAAATTCTAAAGCGAGAAGTTGGATCTATGCTCTCTTGTAATCCTGAAAAGTAAGCTCCTCTTGTTATCTCCTTCCACTCATCCACTAAACGACCCCTTTGATTCACATTGTGTACTTTTTCCATCTCAGCTTTATGGCAATCTTAAATAAATCTGTTTCTCGCCTCTACTTTTCTATATTTAAGCTTTATCTTAACTGCTTTAATTTTATGTTTCCTTTTCTAATGCCCCCTCTAGGTTTCCAGGTAATGCGAGATGATATATAAAGGTTGCTTCTTTTTAATCGAATATTTTTAAATAAATTTTGAAAGTATGTCAGGCTTATAAGCTTAATGCATATTTCTCTCACAACAGATGTGTAATTAACAATATTCTACCTATTTTCATTTTAGCTTTTATTGAACTCTTTAATTTTTACTTAATCGGTCTCCAGGTGCACAACCTGTTAGCTTTTCTCTAGAACATATTCAAGAGCTTAAGGAGGAGAACTATTTTGTTTGTGAGAAATCTGATGGCGTGCGCTGCCTTATGCTATCTAGGTTCAATCCTGCATGTAAACGACCAGAAACCTTTCTAGTGAGTGTTTTCTGCCTTATAATTAGTCAGAGCAACTTGAAGAATTTTGTTATTGGGACTAATCTAAATCTTGCAGATTGATCGCAAAAACGAGTACCGGTTGCTACCAGATATTTACCTTCCTAGTCCTCTTCCTGAATCACCAAACGGGTTCCACCATCTAACGCTGATTGATGGAGAACTTGTCAATGACAGGGAAAGAAATGGCAAGACAGTCTTGCGATTTCTAGCTTTTGATTTGCTAAGCATTGATGGCCGATCTATGATTAACAAACCCTTCACCAGCCGGCAAGGACATCTACGAACCAATGTGGTTGAACCCTTTAAAGCATGGTACAAGAAGAAAAACACGATACCATCCCTAGAAATCTTGGCCAAAGTGATGGAGCTTTCATACGGCATGATTCACATCCTCAAGGAACAAGTACCCCATCTAAAACATAAGTCTGATGGCTTGATTTTCACTTCGGTCCAAGGAGTATATGTCACAGGGACCTGTAATACTATGCTAAAGTGGAAGCCGCCCAACGAAAACTCAGTGGACTTTAAGTTGAAAATTGAAGGCCAAGGTGCATCTCAGGTCCCGCGCTTCCGTCTGGCCATTTGGAAGGGAGGCGATAATTATGAAATTGTAGATGAGATGGGAGTCACAGCATCTGAGTGGCGCCAATTCAAAAGCATGTATGGACCAAAAGTTGAATCTCGGCTGCAAGATCGAATTGTGGAAGTCTCTTGGGATGCTGATCACTGCCCACCTCACTCTTGGCGTTTTATGCGATTTAGAGATGACAAGCTTCATGGCAACCATGTATCTGTCCTTGAAAAGATCCGCAAATCTATTGCTGATAACATCGGCATAGAGATGGTATATGCTTCTATAATTCATTACTAATTGGTTAGCTTGAACAAGAGTGCCCTGACATCCGTTCATGTTGGAAGCAAAGAGAGGCCAAAGCCAAGATGCAGGCTCAAGCTGCTTCCTCAAAGTCTACAATTGCCCAACCCAACTCCCATACCAACCAAACTGCATCTGCCCCCGCTCCCTGATTCTTTGTGCTTTTAGCCTCCATTTCATTCTCAACAATAGAAGTTTATTTGTTTAGCTCTTTACTTTCAAGCTGCAAAAAGAGCTCATTACCGAGTATCCTTGATGATTACATCTTTATTATAAACCAAGAACCAAGATTAGTAAACGAAACTTAATACTAGGATCAATTCTAGATACTTTCTGCCCTTTAAATTCAACTTTTTATCCCGACTGCTCATTTTCCGCACACAGCAAACTCTGCCATTTTTACTATGAAAATGATAAAGTTTACCAAGTGCAGAAAATAAGCTGACATAATAAAAGGTCAAATACTCTTTGTAGAACCTTAAACTAGCTCTGGCACTATGCACATTTTAATACATTTTAAGTCAAGTAGTAATTCTATCCTTTTTATAATTAAACCCATCACTTATTTTTAACTTATTGGCATTATTTAATAATGATCAATCTACAAAAGGGCACCATCTATCCAGTCAGATGAATCAAACTTAGTTTAATGTCAGGGCCAGCCCAGACAGTCAGCCTACAGCTGCTAATTCAGGCACAAAACAGAAGCATTGGTGGTTTCAAAAGGACAGTAATGGTGATCTTGGGCTGCCTTCCAGCTGTGGAATCCAGGAAGTGGGTTCTGGATCAAACTCAGACCTCTTTAAAGGGCCAATCTGGAATTGGAAGGCGGAAAGGGCTTGAAACCCCTACCAACTGCAGCAAAAGCCCAAAAAGAAAACATAATAGTATGAGCCCCAGGTGTGCCATAATGTTTAATGATGCTGGGAAAGGGCAGGGAGAGCCCATTTCCCCAGCTTGAAGCCCCTAAACTCTCAAGTGGTTTCTGAGGCTGGATAGCTAAAAACAGCTGCAAACTCACACATTGGTCCCAATCTAAAAATCCAACCCCTGTCAGAACATGACAATGTGCTTACCTCATAGGATCAAATGCCACCAGAACCAATCAATGGATCCAGCCATCAGAGCCAAGCCTAAGTTGTCTATACCCACAAGCCTGGCCCAATATTTAACCCAAGTGTTCTACAGTAGTTTTAAAATCTATGGCAACAAACAAAATGAACTCAGATTTAAACAAAATGAATTCAGATTTAAGCAAAATTGAAATGAACCCAAATCTAGTGTAAATCAATATAAATTCATTTATTTTTAATTTTGTTTAAATCTGAGTTCATTTCGTTTAAATCTGGATTGTTTTTGCTTGTTGCCATAGCTTTTGAAACTGCTGTATCAAATGGCCTAGCTCTAGAAGTCAAACCATTTATCAGATAAAGAAGCCTCTAGGAATAAAAGAATGAAAAATATTCCAGTAAGTTGGTGATTTTACACAAAAGAGTTTGACAATCCCACACTTTTCCCAACAGGTTCTGAATCTACAGTATCAGGAATCTGGTATGTAAGCCCTCTTTCCTAAGTTAATTTTTATCACTGTTTTCCAATAAGATATTGTTATAAGCATCTGCTTTAGCCAGTTTATCCAAAACTTGTCTGTTATCCTTCTACAATTATAACATCAAATAAAGACCCCTTCCTTAAAATAACCCCTTGAAGGCCCAACCCTCAAGGCTGCTCTAAAATCTTCATCCAGCAGAATTCTTGCACAAAACTGATATTTTCAGGAGTTTTCCCAAATTTCTAAAAATGGCCTTATTTTTTGGGGATCAAGAACAAAAATAGGGTTCCCCTTTTTATCTTAGATCAATAGATAATCTAACAAAGATCAATTTATAAGCCTCACATCCTTTTCTTCTCTCATATCAAATATAAGGAAGCTCTCTTTCTAAAAGAAAAACACAAACAGGTCTGACAGAGTATTCTAAGCCTGATATGACTCATGCTGGCTGGCTTAGTGGATTTTATTATTACATAACTTTAATTATTTTCTGCTAGGGCACACAATCATACATTCTATAAAGCTAGGCCCAGTTCTTTACCTGGCTCTATCACTTGATCCATTTTAGGCTGGATCAATAGCTTTAAGATCACAATAGTGAAAGTTAGTCCCAGAGATTTAATTATTTATCACATTGATGTTTAAAATTTGGCAATCAGTTAATTATTTATGCATTTTATACCATACTTTTCAGAGCACTTTAGATGGACAAGCCAAAGTCAGACTAGAGAAAACTAAAGTCAAACACAAAAAACATAAATGATACAGAATTGTTCAGTAACATCAAGGGACAAGGGGCCGTTGATTTACTTAATTTGATAGCAAGCATGACAATCATCAAAGCTAAACATAGTCACACTCAAAGCTAATGATACACAACTGAATGGCATAAAAATCTAGCTTTCATATGGATATTCCATATTTCAAACATCACTCAGATGTATATCAAGTATATAAAAAAGTATAAGAGCATGGAATCATCAAATAGAAAACACACATGCTGCACACATCAAACAAAACAAAACAAAATAAAACCAACCAACCAAACAAACAAACAAACAGACAACATCAAAATTTTCATTATTTTGATTTAAAGCAAAAATCAAGAGGGAAGAGATATATCTGCCGCTAATCCAGTGAGTTTCATTTAGAGAATTGGAGTATCAGTGCTAAAATTCAGCTTCCTAATTAGATCACCCCAAACCTGCTATTAACCCTTCATAAAAATTCAACCAAATAAAACCTTGGCCAAAAAATGTATTTCTCCTGTTTTTATTAAGAACTTGTTGAGCTTTTAAAATGAGGGTTTCAAGTGATTTGATGCTTTCCTTATCAACACTCAGAACCAAGCTCTTTAGGCAGTCAATACCCAAGAGCATGGGGTTAGTATTAATGATGTATACACTCAGCTCTTTAAATGCACTCAGAGAGGATGAAGAGCTATATGTTCCTGATGCTGGAACTGATGCCCTGTTGTGTGTACACTACTTGGAGAACATTGCTGACCAGGGCAATTGTTGACCCTGTGTACAAGAAAACTTTGAAACCAATCTGCCTTTAGCTAATGATACCCTCATTCTATCAGATGAATCCACCTAATCAGCATCTGCTCTGTCCAGAGAGGACAGCTCCAGTCTAACCTCAAAGAAAGGCCAAAATTCTGTAACCAATCAGAGCATTCAGAAGATTATGGCCATGAAAAAAAGCTAGAATTTTGGGTAATTGCTGAACACCTTGGGTTCACCCAAACAACTATGATGAATGAGCTTGATGAGGTACACAAACAAGAAAAGACTATCAAAACAAAGCCTATATATTCTAAAAAGGCATCCAAATGCACAGAGGCTTATCCTATCACACTGTTGCTACTACAAAACATCCTTGATATCAAAATAACTCAGGGCATATACCAACTGGGCCACCATGATATTTGGGTCTCCAAGCAGATGCTCCAGATGTGGATTAACAGTGTTGTTGTATTGGTACAATGTTTGGCAATAATTGTGAGGATTAATGAGTTGAGCATAAAATTACATCATATAACCCAGAGTTTTTTGGTGTTGCCTAGAGCACTTCTCACATCAACTAGTAAAGACATAATTTTTATATCCCACTAAAAAATGGCCATAACTTGCCAGAACTATGGCCCTTCTGGGGCTATACAGTAGTTTTCAACCCTGTTGAGACAAACAAAAATCTCAGTCTAAAATAATACAACTCAGCCTAAAAACAAAATCAAAAATTAAGGAGTTCATATTAAATTACAATGGATTTGAATCCACCTTGAATTTTCTTTTAGACTGAGTTGTATTTGTTTTTAGACTGAGATTCTTTTGTTTATCTCAACAGGTTTGAAAACTACTGTAATGATGCAAGCAGCAAAAAACCACATGCTGATTTTTGGGGCATTTTTTGCAGTTTCCCCCAAAGGGACCATATTTATTGAACTTTAGCTGACTATTTTTTCAGATAAGAATTAACATCTTCTCTTGAGGCCATAGCTGGAAATATAGAAGTTGACAAGGGTTAACTACACTGCCTAAATGAGTCACAATGTAGAAAATAGTCAAGATATAAAGAAAGTCATTTATGGGGAGGATTTCAGTGCTATATATACCCCAGGCCATATAGAATGTCATCTTGCAGATATTGCATTTTAAGAATTTGCAGTATAATTAGAGCCAAGGATCCAAAGAATTTTTTGTTGTGTCTTTATTTAGATGACTAAAATGGCATTCTCTTCCAGAAAGTTGTCTCTGATATTTTTTCTGAGCTATTAGTCCAAGTGTTGAAGATGAGAAATAATCACTGTGACTCTCACCTTTCCTCTTGCTGCTCTACCCTCTTGTCAGGAACCTACCCTGCAGGAAATAACTTCTTGACATGATGAATTAATGCAAAAGGATTTAAACCTGTGATCATGGAACCTATTGACACAAACACCATGCCCAAATATACTAATTCCACAATGATTCAATATCTACCTATTAGTGAAATGGAACAACCCAAGAGGACATATACACCTAAATACACAAGCAAGAAGACAGAAGCAAAAGGACAGAAAAGACTGATAGGACCAGGTTAAGTGGGCACAGACCAAGTCTTCTGTTTAGTGAGAAAATTTGAAGAGAACAAGGATGTGGTATTCCACTTCCCTGGTACGGCTGGATCACATTTCCCATTATTGCAATATTCAGTGCTGGTCCCAGATCCTGGGTGGGTGGGTGTCCATTTGCACGGTGTATTGTACTATTATACACAACAAGAATAGAATTATCCATTTAAACCTAATTCCCCAAGAAGGAAAGGATTAGGTGTTTTCATGGAATTTCTAAGGTCTTACAAAAAATAAAATATATATCAGGTTTAAGTCTTTATTGATTGAGCAAGTATCATAAACAAGCTCAAGATCTTATAAAGTAAATAGATTGAAGAAAATTGGGAATGTGTGTTGAACTGGTATGTAACAGGAATATTGTGAGGGTTTAAGATTATCAGTAGTTGTTCAAAAACCCTTTTTAATAATTCAAACTGTCTCAACTTACTCAACTGGCCTCAGGGACATAAGAGTATCTTCAAACTTTAAAATAGATTGTTTGGGTAGTCACAATACTGGCTTATGTGTTTAAAGTATATACTAACTACTTTACAGAGCCTGCATGATGGTAAAGACGTTGTCAACATCATTTGTGGAGACTGCAATTTTTGATTGGCTGCAGGCAGTTGACTGAATGAATTTTTGCTTGCTTTCTTCATAGTATAAGGACTCTATTTTAGCATTAGAGCCTTGCAAAAGCAACTGGGAAGCCTTGAGTTCAAATTTTGAACTCAAATTTAAAGGTAATTTGTTAATATTATTAAACATTAACTTATTAACTCCAATTCTTCCTTTAGATCATAATAACTTGCTTGTCCCATAATTGTTAGAAACCACTATTGGAGGACCAAGATTTTCATCAAAAGCTTTTTTCAGGGAATTGGTGTCAGAACCATCATGAAAGATGGTTCTGATACCTCTTTACACCTACATCACTAGTGACAAAGAATAATTACACAGAATTTAATAATGCAGCAATTGTTGATAATAATGTGACTTTAGCATAATTGATAAATGACTTCCCCTTTCCCAAATGTTTCTACTAGCTGTACTTGTCTGGAATATTACTGAAATCAAAGAAAAACATGGAATACATCCATATCAACACAAATAAATTCCATGTGGCTAAGGAAAGGGGCTTTAACTAAAAATGCAGTCAATAAACTTAATAAAAAAGGTTTTGAATAGCAGCAACAGTTTTCCCTAATTGGGGAAATTACCACCAAAAGCAAAAGCACCAAAAAATTATTTTTAAAAACACATAAGAAGATAATGTCAGAGTGTTTATTCACACTCCCCCTATTTATGTTTTCTCAGCCTTTCTTCTCTACTGCTACCCACCCAGTTGCATAGCCTTGCCTGCTCACCAGATCAAGTAACATCATCCTAGCAGTTACCACTGCTTGCTCTGACAACCTAGTTTCTGGCACCTTGGCCACTTATAAAACTTGCTCTACCAGCCCAGTAACACAGCTTTCCCCATCAGCCCAGTTGCTATTGTTGCCTGTCTCACCCCATCTAGTAAACCCAGCACCTGCCAGGCCCACACCACCCAGCTCCACTACACTGGCCATGAGAGGTCAATCTTCAGCTCATCAATGAAAAGATTAATTGTCAGTAGAAAAGAGCCTGGACCCACCATAAGGGCCCTAGGTTATGTGATTAATTTCAAGGATAGGAATTGCACTTCAGTATTATCTAAAATTCAGAACCCATCCAATTCAGACATAGTTTTCCTCCAATCTGAACACATGCTTGGTTCACACAAAAAAAGCCTTACATAAGTCAGCAAGATAAAGGATTAGATCCCAGCTTAGCCAAAAAAGGTATGTAAATCCCCATCCAGAATTATGTTCAAGAGTCCAACATAAATGCACAATCCAAACCACATCATAAAACCCAATGTTCTACCGGTTATTGGTTATGCACCCTCCAGAATTATGGGCACTTCAATTAATTGTTTTCATCTGATACTCTTCTTTTCTATAGAATTAAGATAGTATAAATAAACAAGCTTCATTTAATGATAGGCTGTGCTAGCATTAAGTGAATATTTTATCAATTTTGTCATATTCAGGTAGTGTCTAAACACTATCTCTTTGAAATAACCAGAGCCTCAATTTTGATACACCTACCAAGCTAAAGATAAACTACCTTATCTTTGCAGCTGCCTTGACAGCTTTCCTTAGGATTAGGGGCAATCAACAGTCATGCACCCAGTTTGGTTCTATACTATAAGAGGCCAAATGGATGTGCTAACAGAAGCCAGCACAACCCAATTCCTTGTACACAACCCCTTGGCCTCCTCTTGTTTCATTTTGTTTAACCACTTCCCTGGGTGTATAAACTTTAGTGTATTAAATTCTAACCTATTTTATCAGAAACATTTGGAAATTCAAAACATGCAAAGATTTTTAGATGGGCAATGACTACATGCCCTATCACAACTGTGTTGACTGGACTTTATTTCTCTCACCTTCTTGCCCACTTAGTCCTAATGGTACCCTCCATCCTTGAACATTACATTACTTTAACCCAAGACTCCTAAGTCTAACCACTAAGGTACCTCAAGAATCAGTCCATCCTCTGTTTGATTTAAGAATTTTCATCATTCTGGTTTTTCTTTGTCCTGTGTACCCAATTAAATGCATATTTTACACTATAATCTTCTGATTAAGCCTTCTTTTTTTTATGTATCCTTTATTTAAAATATATTGATTGTAATATATCTAAAATTTGGGGCAGGAAGATATTCCGTCAATTCTTTTCCATTGTCAGATTTTCTGTCAAATTTGATCCAGCTAAAATTTTCTTTGTGTTGATGAGGAGCAACTTTAGGAGAAGCTTCAAATATGGAATTGAGAAGAAGAGAAGTATATTTTATTGGATAATACTTTATACTTATATAGCTTTTGCTGTGGCGGGGGTTTAGTTAGATCAAACCTAGGAGTTGGTCATGTGCAGGATGAGTTCAAGTTGCTGGATACTTGGACAAGTCATGTGATATTTATTTTTTGCCTTTCTTGGTATGTAGAACAGTAGATTGGATTGGTACCAAGCCAGGCAATGACTGGATGTTAAGTGTGTTGGCGGTGGCCAGAATACCTGTACATCCAGCTCCTCAACAATATATAATTTTTTTAGCTTTACAACAAATAAAAAATTTACATAAAAGCCATGCTTTACACACATAATTTTTTGTACAGTAGTTTTAAAAGCTATAGCGGCAAGCAAAAATAATTCAGATTTAAACAAAATGAACTCAGATGTAAACAAAATTAAAAATAAGCAAATTTATATTAATTTACAATAGATTTGGGTTTGTTTGAATTCTGTTTACATCTGAGTTCATTTTGTTTAAATCTGAGGTATTTTTGGTTGTTGCCATAGCTTTTAAAACTACTGTACTGTATTTAAGAGGCTTAGTTTTAAATTTTTACTTTTTAAAAAACCAATTAAATTAAATTTTGCTGCCAGAAAATAAAATAGAGATAATAAAAGGGGTAAAGAATAATTTTTATAGAATATATTTTATTTATTTTGTATCTTTGATTTTTTTACTATTGCAAAGTTGAATATTTTACATATGAAGAAAAAATAGTTGGGTCAAATTCGACAGAAAAAAATTGACGGAATATCTTCCTGCCCCTATTTTCCACATCTAATAGATTATCATATCTTTACTATAAAAATGGTGAGATTCACTGTGTGCAGAAGATAAGACGATATGATATAAGGCTGACCCCTCAAATCGCTATAAGGATAGAAAAACAGAAAGCGCAGGAGATGCGATGGCTTCAGGATCGGGAGAACATTCTGGACTGTGTTGAAATCGGTCAATTACCATTAGAAGCAATTGCAGACAGGCATTGATTAAATCAACATGAAAAGGTAGCTTTGATCAGATTTGGGGTTAAAGCTTAGCTCAAGGCACATTGATATTGTCTGGATATACCTATTAATGGCAAGATAACTTGCTGATCTCTAGCTTTAGGTTCTGCTTGTCAATTCATCTTTTAGGATGCAATACTATGTCACTAATTTCTCTCCCAGAAGTATACACGATCATGCATTTGGAATTCCATAATCCTTAGATATGTTGATTTCTATGCTAAACCTAACAGATCCAGAGTGATATGGCTACATCTTCACGAGATTTGTGATGGTGGCAGCAGATGGGGTTTTGCAGAGCTAGGCAAATATAAGGATAACCAAACCACACAGCACTTCTGCACATGTATGGATCCTGGGGGAATTGTATACCAGGCAAAAAACTGATAGGTTCTCTTAGACATAAGTTCTGTGAAAGGTTCAGATTGTTTGAAAGCGCAAAAGGTGGGTTATTTAGCAAAGAATGTATTTTGCAGTTTAGCGGTCAAAACATTGTATTTGCAAATCTAATCCTTGTAGAGCAAATGCAGTTGTATAGTCATCTAGAATACCTGATTTATTACTGTTTTTATAAATGGCCATGTAGCGTCCAGACGTTGCATTATGTATAATGATTGAGATAGTCGTAGAATCATCGTTTATTGAGAACAGAAATGTATTCAATAGTAATACGAGTCAGACATAAAAAGATAATTAAATCATATTTCAATAGCGGGGAGTTTTATACACAGTAGATTCTGGCTTCTTTTTAGCATCGGGAAACAAATCAGGGAATTCTGAGCGCTTGCCGTAGATCTTGAAGTTGCCATACCCAAAGCGGCGAGCATTGGTAGTAGAGAGTTTAGTAATTAGCCCCTCGGGTACTTTGGTGTCTAACTGACGCTTGAGTTGAGAAACCTGAGCTGCACGTTCCACGGGGTCTGCAATGGTCATACTTGAAGAAGGATGTCCTTTCAAAAATGTCGGCAAAGGGTTCTATATGTTATTAAAGTCCGAAAGTGTGGAATACCTGGAATCCTGGTAGCATCGTTTTAGTGGGTGTTGAAGCGCCAGAGCGGGAAGAACTGGAAGAAGATCTATTTAAGAGGTTGTGTTGAAGAGCAGCCCGATTTATAAAATTGTTCACAATGGGTTTCTTTGGAACTATTGTGGAGCTTGTCTTTGAAGTAGAAACACGAAAGAATGACATCTGAGGATTGGGATCGTCCCATGCCTGTGCTACTTGCGCTGCTGTTAGCTCCGAGTGCATGGAAAGCTTTTCGCGTGCTGTTTTGGAACGAGGAATACGTAAAAAGAGATGGTTAAGTTTGTTGACGCCAGTGGGTATGAAGTCTGCTGTCAGGTGCTCCTCGCGTGCTGCATTATCGACACCTAAAAGGTTAGCTAAATAAATAGTGGATTTCTATTACCCAAGTCCAAAGCTTCGTCGTGTTTCGGCTGGGCAGCAAAGCGATTGCGCTGACGACGAGCAAGCTGATGTCCTTCATCGTCGTCTCCTAAAATACGATTGGCTCCTTGACGCCTCCTTGTAAGGCGGTTATAGCCTTTGTTTTCAGCATCCTTTTCGAATTTTCTAGAAGAGTTTAAACATGAAAAAAGAAAAGTCATACTGATGCAGCTGCCGAATAGCATCTTGGTTGACCGAGCCGATATCAGACCCAGTTTCCAGATCGTCTAAATCATATTCCTTCTCATCTGATTCTTCTTCAGAGCCACTGTATTGGATGAGCTCGCCCTCTTCGTCCTCTTCATCAGCCTGATCAGCTACAAACTGGTTTCGAGTTGGGGAATTGGTAGGTCTCTTGGAGGACTCAAGGGCATCCTTTTTAACGAGCCTCTTGAGGTGAGCTGGACGTTCTTCCACTTCTTCGTCGTTGTCACTCAGCTGTTGACGTCTAGAAACCTTTCGAACCACAATTTCTTCATCAGAATCATCATCCATCTCGATCGTTCTCTTGTTCTGCATTAAGACTCTTTGTTGCTTGATCAGAAGAATTCAGTGGTGAATCAACGAGATCATCATTTTCAACGTAAAAATCGCTGACTAAACTCTGTCTCCTAAATATGTAAGAAAAATTAAATGAATTTTAAGTACGTGATGTTAAGGAGTCTCATATTGCTAGTCGTCTCGGTTAAATCAAGGCTTAAGACGGCGAGAGAGTCTCCAGTGGCAGGATATGCAAGGCTTGAGGCAGCCATTTGATTATTCGAGAGCAACTGTGTTTTGCTAGCATTGACGAGCCCCGTAGTCACATTGTCAAGTAGACCAGTTGCTTCATACACTTGGGATCCCGAGGAAACTTGAACTTCAGCAGCAAGTTCTTCGTTTTCAGTATTATGCACATCTTCAGCTTCGGAATCGCAAGAATCGGATTGCTCAGCTTCAGTATGCGCGCCAAAATCTTCTTCATCAGTTGAGAGGACAATATCGTTGTAAAAATCTTCTTTGGCACTTTCTTCTAATGCAAAGGCCTCCTTTAACTTGAGAGAGCGGCTTGCCATCGTGTCTCTGAGAAAGGCATTGAGTTCCAAGTGGGTCATGGTCTTTTTTGTTGGTTTCTAAAAAATTAAAATCATGTGAAATAATGGACAAACTTTAACGATCGGGGCCATTTTTTTCTCGAGATTGATCATAGGAAATAGCACTGAGGCAGGCCTTTAAGTTTAGAAGTAATTTAGAAACGAGCTTACTTAGCTATTAATCTCCCTAAGCTGAGCAGCCATATCCGCTAAGGCCTTTTCCTTGAGTTCTGCTTTTGACAATGGCTTGTTAAAAGCTGCCTCCTCCGCTGCTCGTTTTCTGGCTTCCTTTTCAAGTTCTAATCTAGCAATCTTTAAGGAAAAGCTCATATTAGGAAAATATTACCTCTTCTCGGAAGTCGCTTGAAATCTTTGGAGAAAGCCAGACATGTTGAAATCAGAAATTGGTGCTCTGGAGATGGCATCATCAATAGCAAGAGGAGCTGAACGAACCATCGTATCAGCCATCTTTTTAACCTCAAGCAGAGTTTTCTTGGAGTTGGGTGCCCGTTTTTCTGGTCGCTTTTTGTTTTTCTTGTTGACGGCCTCCTTTGATTCTTGAACTGTAACTACCGAATTACTCATCTCTTCAGCTTCAATAGGGAAAAACAAGTCTTTTAAGTTATCAATAGAAGGATTGATATTGACGAGCTCTTCATTCTAACTTTTAATAAGGATAAAAATAAAATAACATACCATAGCGGGGTCAAGAAAGTTGTCAAGGTCAGGAATAAAGGGTTCGACTAGATTTGTTGCATCTGTCACAGTTGCTGTTTGCTCTTCATCGCTATCTCCACCCTGATCTCTTCTCAGCAGCCGTCCAATCCTCTTGCTTTTGGAAACATTAATAGCCAGGTCGGAACCATCAGAATCGCTATCAGAGCTATTTCCTGTTAACATTATGTATCTTTGATTGCTTGTAAAAGGTAAAGATGTGTTTAACGCGTCCTTGGATGATAAAGGTTAAGGTGGTCAATTTCATTGTCAACGTATTCAGCCAATCATACGCGCTTCTGGATCTTGGACGCGTACCTTACTCCCCCTCTCCCACGTGCCATAAAGATTGGCGGGATGAACTTTCGCGCGCTTTTGATTGGATTCAGGTATATTGAGACAAATTCGAAATCCCAACCATAATCATTCAAATGAAAATAGCTAAACGCGTCCAAGTCTACAAAAAACGTACCTAAACTAAGCAAGTTCACTCTTTGCTGACAAAAGCTAATCTCAAACCAAACCAACCTCAACTTCAAATCAAGTGACGTGTTGGTGCCTAAGCCTTTAACCAAGTCGCAGTAAACCCAAGTAAAACCAAGTTTTCTGACCATCCCAGACTAAGCCAGCTTAGCACTCCACCTTTTAACATGCTTAATAGTACGTTTAAACTACAACAAATCTGCAACTATCCACCTCCCAGCGCCATGTAAACCCCAACCCAATGGGTATTTCTTATAAGAAGCGAAACAATCCCATAGATAGTAAATACCAGACCCAGAAGAAATTCTATCAAAAGTATGCATAAGCTTGCAGCCAAACAGTTGCTCTTGAAGAAAACTCACTGCAGCAGCTTCAGTTTGTAGTCCAATAGGAAAGCATAAGATATAACTGGACCAAAGAAGAATGGTTATAAAGAAAAGACTTTATTGATAATATCAATATCTTAACACTTTAGATCTAGAACCTGCTGGGCAAAGTGCAGGGTTATCAGATCCCACATTGTCAGGGAACCATCCTTGGGCAGGCAGCCCATCAGAATCTGGGATCGGGCAGGCAAAGCCCACTATAGAATAGGTGCTAACTTGAAGATGTGCAACATAGATCTTCCAAGCCAGGACCAAGGACTAGTACCAGTAACTGTAGTGGCAATCACCCCCAAGAGGGTGATATACACTATCCCAAATAGCTTGTTGGTGTTATCCAAGGGAAGTTCAGTGGCAGACACAGTCATAGGTTTAGGTGTGACAGGGGGCTCCATATCCAGTTGGCAGATAGGGAGGAAGTTACATTTATCTTTGAATAGGGGGTTCAGTAATACACCAGATGCATTTACAATTAAATAAGGTCAACTCCTTGGTGCAATCCAGGGAGTCACTTGCCAGTATCCTTTCAGTGGTGTAGTCCTTGAATTTGGGCTTCAGGGGTATTCAGTAAATGCACAGGCCAGCAAGGAACACCTGACAGATGGAAAACTGTGTGCAGAGGGGCAGGCAGGCCAGAAAGAGCAATACTTAAATGGCAAAAGACTAAGATAAAGTACATGAAAAATTGGGAAAACCAATAGTTCATAACCTTTATTCCAGAATGGCAATAAAGCCTAGTGTAGGATCTGGGGGTTCATATAGTACTCACTTACCAGAATTTAACTCCAACGATCAGGGGTCTAAGAACCAGGAGATGGGGAATTGGGTGGGCAGGATCAACTGGGTTTTAGGGTGGCAAAATGGCACTGCTGCAGGCAGGTGCCGTATTTGTTGCAGCTTGGGGTGCTGAAATTCTACAACAGTTAGTCAAATGTTCTTCAATCTTAACACTATAACTGTTATTGGTATAGTTGCAGAATAATCTAGGACAGAAGAATAAAGATACTATGACAAAAATATTTTATTGGTTGTAACTATTAAAGGTTATATAGTAAAGGGAAGATGACTAATGTTTGGCTGGACAGAAATATGCTCAGCTATTCCTTGGGAGATAATGGTGGCACATGAATTAAGGAGCAACAAAAAAACCAGGTTCATGTAGCTTCCCAATTAAGGAAATTAGCCCAAAACAACCACTATTGTCAGGAAGCCAGGCATATGTAGAGGCAGTAGATGACTCAGGACGAGGTACTGCTGGGCCAGAGGGTAATGCCCACCATAGGATGGGTGCTAACTTGAGAATATAGGATATGGATTGCCCAAGCAAAGACCAGGGCCCCTAAGTTGGGCATCATAGAGTCTACCATTCCCTTCAAAGTAATGTAGAGTACTCCAAACAGTTGAGTGGACGTGGTCTCGGCAGCAGTGAGGGGTTTCATTGGGCAGTCAGGTTGCAGGGTTAAGGGCAGAGTCATGGGGACAAAGTATGCAGGTAGATAATTGTACTTATCTTTGAACAATAAGGGTGGCACCTCAATCTTATTTTCTTTATGTCCTATGTATTCAGTCTCTCTAGTCCTTGCCAAGGGGTCAGCAATAAAGATGGTATCCAAGTTGTACTCCAAATAAGCGGGGCTGGGCGGGTCTTTGGTAAAATGTGCAGGTTCAAAGGGGGCTCCATGGGGACAGTGTAGTGCCTGATATGAGTTGGCAGGATGTTCTCTAGAGGTAGCAGTTGCCTGATTGTATACTTGGCCAGAGTTGAGATGAAAGATCACTAAGACTAGATAAGGTAGAATTTGTTAAAACCAAAGATTCATAAAACTTTATTATTGAAAATGATAATGGGGACATCCCCATACTGCCAGGGTTATTATACCATGTGATTTTGCTTCTTTGATTTATGCAGACTTCAGGTTTCAGGACAGTTCACATACAAGGTTTGGTCACTGGATTAGAGTCTTGAGGGCGTGCAGATCCTGGTTGTGCTTGCTCTGATGAGCAGAAGTGGCAATGCTTTGTTCTGCAGCTACTGTTCACCACATCACCTGAGAAGTCAAATTATATTACCCATTCTGGACTGTAGACTGGCAGCTGCTGGTGGTCATTGGCAGGGCTATCAGTAGAATTTTTTAACCTCCTTTAGGCAAGCTACAGCTTCTGTTTAGGTCTGGATCTTTGGTGGCACAAGGTCAGCAGCAATATGGTGATAATTTGGGAAATTGTCCTTAGGAAACTGGCGGGTCTTGGAGCAATTCAACAACTTGGGTTTGTGACTCAGTGAGTTGGCAGGTTCCTGTTCATACTGGTGTTGAAACTGAACCAATGAGGATTCAGTATTTGAATTGGGAAAGACAGCAGTCCAATAGAAAGGACAGGAATAATAAGAACAAGAATAAGGTATTGTTTATTATGGAATACTGTGATTAATATACCATATGGGGAAAGCCACCAGGCCACAAGGGGGTGGCATGGAGGCATGTTACATGCAGGGTTTGGAGCCAAAGAATAATTTGTGTGGGATCAGCAGGTCAAATTGGCAGCACTCCTAATTAGGAGAAAGTGCCCGCAGTTTGATATGGCCATCAGATTGATTTGTGACGTTAGACATGTCAAGGGGTGACTCATTGAGTGACCCCTGTGTATTGCAAGATACATTGGCAGGCAAGGCTGGAAACTTGGTTGCAACAACCCCTTGCCCCCTTTTTGTTGTCAGACACCAGGATCAGAGCCTGCAGTAGATCTGGGAAGGTCCACACAAACAAATTTTGTGTGAGGATGGCATAGCAGGGGCCTAAGCAATCATAGTGAAGCTTTTTGGTGTTCCCTTGAGAATCCTCAAGTTGGTAGGTGTGATTGTTATAAACCCTGGCTATCTTGAAGGGTCCCAAGTGATTGGATTCTAACTTGGCTGAATTTGGGTTGAGGGCGTAGACAGGGTCACCTACAGTGTATCTGGCCTTGAGGTGTTTTGTACCTCCCTCAATTTGCTTGTGCTCAACATCTCAGGCTTTGGCGCGCCACTGACTCAGAGAGGGTTTAGGCAACAATGAGGGTTTTATGGGAACCATGTATTGTAATTTCCCTTGTTCTACCCCTATCAACCCATCGGGCGTCCCAAAGGCCAGGGTGCTGAGACTGAACCTGATGCCCCTGTTGACTCTCACTTGCAAGATGAGTAGAGTGGTGGGCAAATGTTCAGTCCACACAGTATTAGGGGCTCCTATGAGATCTTGGCAATCAGTTGAACCAGTGAGCCATTCAATTGTTCTACATGTCCTTTGGCTTGCATATGGTATGGAGTTGTGACTATTTGTTAGAGGGCATTCTTAGCACAGTACGCCTTCATGACATGCCCAACAAGCTTGGGGCCACCATCTTTAATAAGGTGTTTGGGTCATCCAAAACAGGCCACAATTTCCTTGCCAATGAAGCAAGTGATGGTAGTGGCGGTGTGGTTAGTGGTTGCCCAAGCTACTGGCCAGCAGGTGAAGTAGTCAATGGCTGTGATGATATAATTCTTCCCAAGTCTGTCTTTGGGGAGAGGACTAACAATGTCAAGGGCCCACTGCTTGAAGGGTTTCATGGCCTTAATGGGAAGGACAGGACTTGGAGGTGAAGGCTTTGACGTATTCTTTTCACACAACACACATGTCTCAAGGAGATCCAAGATGTCTTGGTGCATATGTGGCCACCAAACCTTATGTTTCATGATTTTAAAGAGGTTACCTCCTCTGATATGACTCAAGGTGCGGTAGTAGTGTAGTACAGTGTTGCCTTGTTGTGTGGTGGGAATATAAGGGGTCTTTTTGCCAGTCTATGCCCGGTGGCAGACGTTGCCAGCATTGGTTGTGAACTGGCTTTTATTGTCCTTCATCTTGGAGATGGTTACCAAATTAAGGCCTTTGTAACAAGTTGCTTCAGGACAGAGGTAGAGCATTGGTCAATCTGGGTCCAAGCTGTCATCCCCAGTGATGGATGCTATGTAGAGGCGTGAGAGGGTGTCTGCCATGACAAGTTCCTTCCCAGGCATGTACTCAATGTACAGCTGATAGGGGGATAGGTGCTTGACCCAGCCTGCTTGGCGGCGTGTCAAGTGGGACTGCGTGTTGGAGTACTGGTGTGATTTGTGATCTGTCAGGACACAGGGTGAGGAGGTGGTCCCTTCCAGGTAACAGCATCACTTCTTGATACAGTGCACAATTGCTGCTAACTCTTTGTCATGGATTAGATAACATTGTTCTAAGTCAGTGAGCTTCCTGGATTCATATGCCATAGGGAGGAAGACACCCTTGTCAGTTTCCACCTGTAACACACCCCCTATGGCCCTGTCAGAGGCATTAGTCTCAAGTTTGTATTGATGGTTCTGGTTGGGGAATTGCAATACAGGCACAGTTGTAAGTCTTTGCTTCAACGTCTTAAAGGCTTGATCTCTGGCAGGAGTCCAATGAAAGCTCTGTTTAGTGTTTAGGAGCTCTGTGAGAGGTGCAATAAGCTCTCTGCAATTGGAGATGAACTTGCGCACATAGGCAACCATGCCTAAGAATGTACACACTTGGCCTACATTGGTAGGGGGTGACATGCTTGTGACTGCCTTGGTTTTGGCGGGGTCAGGCTTTCATCCCTTGGTCAGAGATGGTGTGCCCAAGGAACAGGAGATCTGACTTGAGGAATTAACACTTGGAGGGCTTAGCCTTAAACTGGGTTTTCCAAAGGGTTTCAAGGTCAGCACAGAGGTGTTAGAGGTGTGTGGTTTGATCCTGACTGAAGACAATAATGTTGTCAAGGTACACAACAACACATGTCCCAATCAATTTCTCAAATGCTTTGTTTATCAACATGGCAAAGGTGGAGGGAGCTTTGGTCATTCCAAAGCTCATGACATGGTACTCAAACAACCTGTAGCGTGTGCGGAAGGTAATTTTTTCCTCATTCCCTGGTGCAATGTGGACCTGGCTATACCCTGCAGTGAGATCAAACTTGCTAAAGACCTTCACACCTGCAAGTGTGTCAAACAGGTTGTAAATTAAAGGCAGGGGGTATTTATTCTTAATGGTCATCCTCATTTAGGGCGCAGTAATCTGTGATCAGAGAAAGAGACCTGTCCTTCTTGGCTACAAAGAAGACAGTAACCTTGTATGGCAAAAACAAGTGACAGATGAAGCCCTTATTGAGCACGTCACTGAGGTGCTGGAAGAGGGTCTCATCTTCTTTTGGTGTCAGGAAATAGAGGGGACATGCTTTGGTAAGCAACCCTTGCAGTTGTACAGCATGTTGGATCTCTCAGGGAGGGGGTAATTGGTCCAGTGTTTCACTGAAAACATCCTTGTACTCCTTGAGGAGCGCGACAAGTGTTGGTGGAGGTGGAGTGGTCAAGGGGAGGGTTGTAGGTGGTTTTTTGTGGATAACTTTGACTAAGAATTGATTCAAGTCTAGTTTTCCCCCTTGAATTCATATGAGCCTGTCTCTGTCATTCTGACAAACAAAGTATTGTGAAGCAACTTGTTCATTTTGACGAGATATATCTGAAAGCCTATCCCACTTCTATTGAGGGTAATTACAGACATATCCCAGTCAATGTGGGACAATACAAAGCCAGTCAAGGCCAGCAATGATATCATGGCTGAGCCCTGCCATGATTGGTCCCATGAGCTTAACCTGGACGTTCCACATTCTCACAGAGAAGGGTACTGTTTCATGGGTAATTTCTATTTGATGGGAATCAGCCACTTGTACTGCCTTGAAATTGCTTGGAATTTGGTCTAGTTGTTGCAAGTCAGCAAACACCTGGTCAACCATAGTGTGGTTGGCCCCAGTATCTACAAGTAGCTTGTGGGTATTCCCACAGAAACAAAAGGGGTAGGCCAAGAAAGTTACTTTATTTGAAGAGTGGCTTGCTTGGAGTATGGGGTTGCTGCTATGAACTTGGAAGATGTCAAGGGTCTCAACTTCATGAACATTGTAATCAAAGGGATTTTTTGCAAGGAGAGATTGAGAGTGAGGGTCAAGTGGGGTTGTAGAACCTATTGTAACTACAACCCTAAGACTTTTACAGGGTCCTCAATTTGTGCTAACTGGAGTTCCCCCTTGCGGGGACGCTTAACTCCATTTTACTGTTGGTGGGGCTGGCAGCAAACTACTTGATTGTGGGCACTGCCAGGTGCGGAACAAGGTTGGGGTGGTGCATTGTTTGGTCTGCAGAAGCCCATTGAAGCCTAGTTATTGGCCTCCACAATGGCCTTATAGCAGTCATCAATGCAGGTGCATTAACCTATAGGAACCCACTTACATATATGGGGGTTAAGCCTATTAATTATCAAGGTAAGGAGAATGCCGTTCCCATCAGTCACAGCTTCTGGGGCGGCGGCAAGATATTCAGGAACAGACTCAGTCTGTTTAATGGCCAGGTGGGGAGTTCCTACTACAATGGGTGAAAATGTTTCACTGTAGCAGGACTTTACAGCGTCCCTGAACAAAGCCCAGGTAATATCTATTTCCTGGCTGACCCAGTTGGTGAACCAGACTGTGGCAGGTCCTGTAAGGCAACCAGAAGCAGTGGCAACCCACATGAGATCAGGTACTTGGCATATACAGAGGCAGGTTTTGGTGGAGTGGAGCCAACTAATAATTTCAGCTCCTTCAATACCTCCTGCAAAGGATTCAAGCTGGAGGCTGAGCATGCATTAAGAGAGGTCTAATTGGGGCAGGATGACACTTGCATTGCATTGCCCAAGGCAGAGTTGGTTATGCACGCTTGTAAGTACCAGTTGGTCTTGATAGATGACATATCCGTTGGGGATGTCCCCCTCAGGAATTAGCAGGAAGGTTTCTTGGTGGGGAGTAGCTATACAGCTCATACTCTCATCCTTTCTTGGGGGAATTTTATCTTTAGATAGGTTGTGAACCTACCGCTGCTATCACTGTTGCAACTGAACCAATGAGGATTCAGTATTTGAATTGGGGAAGACAACAGTCCAATAGAAAGGACAGGAATAATAAGAATAATGTATTGTTTATTATGGAATACTGTGATTAATATACCATATGGGGAAAGCCACCAGGCCATAAGGGGGTGGCATGGAGGCATGTTCCATGTAGGGTTTGGAGTCAAAGAATAACTGGTGCGGGATCAGCAGATCAAATTGGCAGTGCTCCTAATTAGGAGAAAGTGCCTACAGTTTGATATGGCCATCATATTGATTTGTGACATTAGACATGTCAAGGGGTGACTTATTGAGCGCCCCCTGTGTATTGTAAGATACATTGGCAGACAAGGCTGGAAACTCAGTTGTAACACTGGGTGACTCAATTAGCCTTGGGGGATCAGGCTTCAATTCTGGGGTTTCCAATGTTGATAATGAACTTCCATTAACAACACTTGGCAAGCTGATAGATTCCTGTTCCTCCTGGTTGGGGCAAGGTATCTCTGGTGGGCCAGGTTTTGGCCCAAATGGCAGTCTGGCAGGCTCCTGTCTACCCTGGTCAACACAAGGCTTTTCCTGAGGCCCAGGGTTTGATTCCTGGGTTTTCAATACAAGTATTGAAATGTCATTCATGACAACTGTGGAGAAGTGAACCTCAAACTTCCTTAGTGGGATCATGTGCATACCCAGTTGAGGGTCTGCTTATTGCATTTGGAGCCTCAATTTAGTTACCAATTGAGATAGTAATTAAAACACAACAGAAAAATTTCACAATTGTAAAACTGTTATGCCGTTTTATTCCTGATAGAACAACCCATTATCTTATCTATCTAGGGACTGCAACAGCAGGCTTTCATTGGTCTATTCATGTATAAGAGTTGTAAGACCCTTCTGTTCTGGAGAAGCGTTCTTGGGGGCAGCCTGATGGTTGGTATCTTTTTAATGAGCAAGAATTTGATTGGCTACTAGGATGTATGCCAGGATCATCAGGTTAATGGCAGAGGCATCTTACTCCCCATCAGTCCAGTGGCTGCAAGGCTTCAATGGGACTACTTCTGGTACATTTGCGCAGTTTTTTTGCAATTATGAGCATCTGTAGGTCAAATAAAGGTGGATTTGATCCCAAAAAACATGGGTGAGTGTCTGATTCTCAGGGCTAGCGGCTCACATTGGCCAGGGTTTTAATCCTATCTCAACTCTTGAGTTTTGAAAGGGAAATTTTCCAGTCCTGACACCATCCTCTTCTTTTTCACATATCTTTCCCTCAGGTTCTTCTTGTACAGATACTGTTGGATGGCCTGTTGGGTGTTGGTTAAGTTGCTAAGGGGTTAACAAGTGATTTCTTTGATTGGCTAACCACTTCACTTGAAATAGTACAGGAGGGTTTGGTAGTGGGTTTGATCACTTTGAACATACTTCACCTCATACTCTTTGGGGTGGCCTATTCAGATAGGAGATATTGCTGTCTTGAGCCTTTGATGGGGAAGAGATGTCCCATCTTTTTTTAACAATAGAGAGCAGTGGAATACATCATGGATCTTATAAGTGGGAGGAAGCTCTAACTTGAAGGCAACTTATCTGAATAGTTTTTTCAGAACTGAAAATTTCCCTCCCCTCAAAACCTGGGCCCAATGGCAGGATTTGAACCCTGGCCCTGATCCCCCGTGGGCTGGCAGCACATGTTTTTCTGAGATTGAGCCCCGTCAAGATGAAGCCAAGCATGATTTCCTAGATGATAATACTAGCCAAAACTTAGAGACTACAGCACCCAATAGAAGATCAGATGATTTTCCTAATGGAGGCAAAGAAGTTCCTACCCTTAGCTTCATGAGTTTGAAGTCTACACAAGTGGTCAATCCAGATTCATCACCTGAGGAAAATGCAGGCCTGAAGCCTGCTCTCATGAATATGGCTCAAGAACAAAATGATTGAGCAACTTTTCTGGAGACTTCAACCAATAAGCAAATGCCCTGCAGCAGTGCCATTTTGACGCACCTGAACCCAGGCGTCCTGGCCACCTGAACTTATTTTTTCCCATTCTATGATGAACCCCACAAGAAAAATTTAAAGTTTAGTGGTGGATTACTATATAGACCCATAGACCCTGCACTAAGACTTTATTGCCATTTTTAATAATAAAGCTTATGAGATATTGGTTTTCCCAATTATTGCCATTTTTTATTATTGCCATTTATCAGTTCAGTTTGAGATCTCCTGACCCTCCTGCCCTTCTACCTGCAGTTTATTGTCCTCCAGGTGCCCCATTTGGTCCTGTTCACTTTAAAAAATACCCTTTGAAATCAGAATACAAGGATTATACCCTTGTAAAGGTCCTAGAAAAAGACCCCCTGGCCTGCAAAAAATCAGCAATCAGATATAATAGACAAGGTCCTTGGAAATTAACTGAACCCAAACTGTTCAGAGACAAATATAACTTACTGCCCACATACCAGCTGGACATGTAGCTGCCAGTGAACACCAAACCAATGTCCAACTCTGTACCTGATCTCCCTTTGGACCACACAAATAAGCTGTTTAGAATTATGTATATCATTCTCACTGGGGTGATTGACACTATAATTTTGGCTGCAAGTCCATGATCCTGGGTGGAAAAGTCAATGTTCTACCTGATTAAGTTAGCTCCAATCCTGTGGTGGGCTCTGCCCACAAAACCTGCAGCCTGTGTGTTCCCAGAAAACAACAGACCAGCTGCCCAAGGTTGGATTCCTGATAAGTTTGGAGATTTTGTAAGGAAAACTTCTTTTTTGGGCTATCTTTCTACAGGAAACATGGATGGCTATGTTTTTTAAGTCCAGGTAGAACTTTTCTCTAACCTTCAGGGGGTTCACAGGGAGTTTTTTTGCCAACAAAGGCTTTATAGGTCTGTACCACTTGGTTCAAGTTTTTGAGGCAAATGGTCTTAGTGTTATGAACCTATTTAACTTAGGATAATCCCAAGGTATTGGTTTCATTTTTGATAATCTTAGGGTCCCAGGCAAGGTCAAAACCATAGTTGGCTTTAAAGGGAGACATCCCAGTTGAGGAATGGTCCTTGCTGTTGTAGAAAAATTAGGCTATTACAAGCATCTTTGCCCAGTTGTCTTGGTTGGTGTTGACATAGCATCTGAGGTATTGCTCAAGTATCTGGTTAACTTTTCAGCTTAGCCATCAGTCTATGGGTGGTATCATGTAGACACACAGCTCTTGACACCTAAGTCCTTCATCATTTCTATCTAGTAGTGAGATGTGAACTGGGGCTATTGGTTGATGATTATCCCCTTGATGATACCATGTTGAATGAGGATCTTATCATGAAAGTTTTGTGCAGTTTCTGCGGTTGTGCAGTGGGTCATGATTGGTATGAAGTAGGATATCTATGTGAATCTGTCTACCATGACTATTATCACATTAAATGAATCAGATATGGGTAGTTCTAAAATAAAGTCCATTAAGACTGATCTCCCAGGTCTAGCTGGTGCGCCCAAGGGTCTCAACAGGCTTCCAGGCTTGTTTTTATGTGTTTTAGTCCTCCTGCAGATTTGACATCCCTTCAGGTAAGCAGCTATATCTTGGTCAATCTTGGGTCAAGAAAAGTTCCTCTATATACTCCTGAGGAGTTGAAGTCTTCCTAGGTGTCCTAACATCTCAAAGCTATGGTAATATCTGAGAATGTCAGCCCTGGTTGCTTTTTCCAGTATGTAGATTTCTTTGTGGAATATCAGTGTAGTGCCTTTAAGGAATTGGCATTTTTATATTCTATAAAGTCTAGGGATTTGAAGAGGTTGATAATCCTGTATTTTGAGAGCCCACCAAGGGCCTGGGAATTTAATACATCTGGTTTGCTGGATCTTATCTTCATGTAGTTCAGGCAAATCCCCAGGATGACTGGGCCTAGTAAAGTGTGGGTGTTGTGATATCAGGTTTTGGCATGTGTTAGCACTAGGTTGTTTCTTCTGCTTATTGCACCAGGAACTATGTCAAAATTTCTGTATTTTTAGTCAATGCTGAGTATGTAGTTGGTCAGTTCAAGGGCCTACCTGACCTGCTTATGGTTCAGCTGTCTAGGATTAACAAAGTAGACCAAGTTTTTGCTATCTGTCAGGACCTTGGCGGGGAATTCTGCACCACATAAGTATCTTCTCTAATGCTTTAAAGTATTCATGATTGCAAACATTTTATTATTGTAGATGAGGTAACTTCCTTCAGAAGGTATTGTTTTCTTTGAGTAATATGATACAGGATGTAAAATACCATCTACTCTCTCCTGAAGAAGTACTCCCCACACCACAAAGTCAGAGGTGTAAGTCTTAAGCACAACTGGCTTAGCAGGGTCTGACATTGCAAGGACAGGGGTGTGGTAAACGCCTTCTTCAGGTATTTTAACCACTGATGAAAATTCTGGGGATTAAATAAAGGGAACCTTGTCAGAGCATAGGTGGGTTAGAGGCAGGGGGATAAGAATTTATTTTGAATGAAATCTCTGCAATATTTTTCTCAATCCTAGGAAACTCTTAACTTTTTTTGGCATGTGGGCATGGGCTGGCTTGTTACTGCATCCACCTTGTTGTTGCAACCAAGTCTCCTGCCTTGCCTGCCAACATATCTTACAATACACAGGGGGCGCTCAACAAGCCACCCCTTGACGTATCTAACAACACAAACCCATCTGATGGCAGCATTAAACTACAGGCACTTTCTCCTAATTAGGAAAGCTACCAATTCAACCTGCTAATCCCTGCACAAGTTATTCCTTGGCTTTAAACCCTACATGGAACACGCCACTATGCCACCCCCTATGGCCTTGTGGCTTTCCCCATATAGTATATTAACCTCAATATTCTACAAAAAAACTACATTTTATTTTATTCATTTTGTCCTTTATATTAGACTGTTGTCTTCCCCAATCAAATACTGAACTCTAATTGATTCAGTTGCAACAGTGGTAGCAGCAGTAGGTTTACAACCTACCTAAAAAAATTCCTCCCTAGAAAGGACAGAGTACAGGCTTTATGGCTACTCCTCATGTGCTGGTTCACATGTTTGGTGGTTTTGCAGGTGGGGCTAATGTTGGCCAAGTAAAATTTTGGTTGTTTGTTGCAGGTGTAGGCCTAGTAGGAAATAATGACTACTAGGGAAGGTAAAGCCTGGCTAGTAGGTGAAAAAGACTACTAGAGGTAAATGTTGTCCCCACCTGGCAGGAGATATTGGCTTCTATAGGCTAGAGGTCCTCACCCAGCAGGGAACTGTGGCTGCTAGGGGTGAGGAATAAGATAGCTCAGCAGGGAACTTTAGCTGCTTGGGATGGGGAGTGGTCCAGCCTGATGGATAGCATGTGTTACTCAGGCTGGAGGATGTTTAGACCCTGGCGGGTAATGTGGGCTACCAGGGTAGAAGTGTATGCCAGCATGATAGGGGAATTGCCTACCAGGGCTGTGAGTTTTGGACCCCTGGCAGGTAGCTCAGGCTGCCAGGGAGAGGGAAGAGGACTGAGGGCTCTACATACCTTGATTTGCTTACAGGAGGTCTGTAAGCAAGCATCCTACCTAACAGACTGGTAGGGTGCCCTCGTTTATTTCCCTATGGGAGCTTTGGTGAGAACCCAAAGTGAGCATTGGAGGGTATAGATATGCTCAGAGGTGTCACCAAGGTGGTTGCTTGGGAAAGCAGCTTCAGAACTTGGTGTGATCAGGCCTCTGGGAAGTAAAGCTGATTACTTTGCAACTGAAAGCCCAGACTTAATCACCTGAGTGAGTAAAATAACAGAATAGACTTTATTGATCTATGGTTGGATGGCCTAAGTATATTACCACTTGCAAGGGCCCAGTCAAATGCCAGTTCAATGTAGACTCATGCCTGGGTCTACAGGTTCTGATAACAGGGACTGAGATAAAGAATCAAGGTGGTTCATTGTATGAAATCAGCAAAGAAGACTAGTAAGAAGGACTGTATGATCACAGTGAAAACTAGTTGAGGGACTGTTGGTTCATGTTAAAGTTTGAGACCAAGATGGTTCATTGTGCAGGTGAAACCAAGGTGGTTCCTGGTGAGGATAAGCTAAAGGACAGAAAGATCATGATGAAGAAGTAGCTGGAGAACTGATGTTGGAAGGAGCTGTTTGTGGACTAAGATGGACTGATTACTGGTTAAGCTGAAGATCTGGAAGAGCTGGTTGAAGGACCAGAAGATGATAGTGCAGGACCAGCTATGGAGCTAGAAGATGTCTTGGACAGACTAGCAAGATTAGATATAGAGGCTGGAATGCTGATATTGGTGTCTTAAGAGAGGAAATATTGATATAAGAAGAAGTTAAATAAGGATTTTAAGCTGCCAAAAATATGATATAAAAGAATTAAATATACATAAAAAGAAAGAAGAGAGAAAAATTATTTACAGTGATTAAACTGTAAATTTATTATAGTTGATTGAATGGGAAGAAGCCAGAAAGGAGCCAGAAACAGGACAGAGAAACTGTGAGGCAAATATGTGAATTTTGCCAAGAAAAACTAGGAGAGTTGAGAGGCAAGTGGCAGGCAAATTGAGAGGCGCAAAAATGTGGAAGAAAATGTAGAGAAACTCAGAGAAACATTGAAGAATCAAGGGTTTGAAAATACCTTATGTGAAACATAGGCAAAAGCGCTTGAGATTTGCCAGGGTAACCTGACAGGAATCACAGCAAAAACGTTCAAACCACAGAGCAGTTATTTACCTGGAGCAAGACAGCTTTGAGTTCAAACCGCAGTCAAGAGCAAGTCATTTGGGTAAACTTTTTGGCAAAACAGTTTAATTGAGGCATATGATTGGCTGCAAGCCAAAGCTTATTTGATCAGCGTTTTGAAGACTTTGACTTGAGAGTTAAAGCCTAAAAAATGAGGAGCAGAAGCAGAAAATTCTGGGCTTTCATTGGCTGAAGTAAGTTATTAAGTTTAATATATTTTAGAGGGAGAAACTGGCTAGTTTAAGCTTTGGAAAAGAAGAGTTCTGAGAGGGATTTTGGACTAAACAAGGAGCTTTAAAAGAGGGAGCTATCTGAGGCTTGACAGGGACTGGATGGAGTGGATTACCAAGGCCACTAGAGCTTTACAGAGAGCTGAAGCCCAAGATAAAGGAGCTGGAGCTTGAAATAAGGAGCTGGATCCTAAGCACAGCAGCAGGAGTTCAAGTTTAAAGAGCAGAAGTTCAAGACTGGGAGGAGTCCAAGACCAAGTAAAAGGAGTCCAAGATATTGTTAGAGGACTCCAAGTATTGGCAAACCCATATTGTTTCAGTGACCCCTCAGGCCATATACCAGAAGGTTTCTAAGGGGATCTTCCTTCTGAAAGTGAATAAAAGCCCATTTTAACCCCTATAAATATTTCTGAGATACATTTTCCCTTACTAGAGAATGACAAACCATTCCAGCCGGTCCCTGGCTATGACCCAGGACACACTTTGGGGACCAGTGGACAGGAACCCCACACCCCATCAAGAAACTTTCCTTCCAGCCCCAAGGGGTACATCATTTATCAGGACCAGCTAGTACTTACCGGTGTGTACAACTGCCTCTGCCCAGGCTAGCAAGACATGAGTGTCATCCTGCCTCAGTTGGACCTATCACAATGCATGATAAATCTTCAGCTTGAGTCCTTTGCAGGTGGTGTAGAAGGGGCAGACATTGTAAGCTGGCTGCATTATACCAAAACCCAACTTTGCATCTGTCAGGTACCTGAGCCCATGTGGGTTGCCACCACGTCTAGATGCCTCATAGGGCCTGCTGCTATGTGGTTCACCAACTGGGCAGATCAGGAACAAGAAGTCACCTGGGAGTCCTTCAGGTATGCTTCCAAGTCTTGCTACAGCAAAACATTCTTGCTCATCATTGTGGGGACCCCACTTTTAGCTATTAAACAGACTGGATCTGTCCCTGAGTACCCTGCAGCATGACAACAAGCCCTCACCACTGCTTCAGAAGCCGCAACCAATGGGAATGCTATGTTGTTGACACTCATTGTTAACAGATTCAAGCCCCATATCTGCAAGTGGGTCCCTGTGGATTGCTTTACCTCCATTGACAGCTGTTACAAAGCCATTGTAGAGGCTAACAATCAGGCCACAATGGGCTTCCAAAGATCTAATGACGCGTCTACCAAGTCCTAACCTGCACCAGACAGTGCCCACAATCAGGTGGGTTGTTGCCAACCACTTCAACAGGAAAATGAGACAAAGCACCCCCATAAGGGGGAGCTCCAACTAGTGCAAATCAAGGATTTGGGAAAAGCCTGGGGGTTGTAGATACAAGAGGTTCTGCAACCCCGCCTGACTTCTCATTCCTTGCCAAGAACCCCTTTGATTACAATGTGCACAATGTCAAAACCTTAGACGTCTTCCAGGCTCATAGTGATAACCCTGCCCTCCAAGCAAGTCATTCTTTCAATAAAATCACCCACTTGGCCTACCCCTTCTGTTTCTGTGGGAATACCCACAAACTTTTTGTAGACACTGGGGCCAATCACACCATGGTTGACCAAGGGTTCACAGATTCTCAGCAATTAGATCAAGTACCTAGTGAATTCAAAGCAGTGCGTGTAGCCAACTCTTGCAGGATGTCAATCACTCATGAGATGGTAACCTTCTCTATGAGAATGGGGGACATCCAGGTGAAACTCTCTGGGCATATCATGGCGGGATTCAGCCACAAATTTATTGCTGGCCTCAACTGGCTCTGACATAACCACCCATATATTGACTGGGATACGTCTGTAATCACCCTCAACAGAAATGGGGTGGGTTTCTAGATCTACCCTGTCAAAATGAGCAAATTACTCCACAATACTGTATTTATCAGGCTCACAGAGACCGGCACCTACAACTTCAAGGGGGGAAGCTCAGACTTCAATCAATGCTCAGTCAAAGCCATTTGCTCCAAACCACCTGCGACCTCCCCCTTGACCACCACATCCCCTCCAGAACTTGCAGCTCTCCTCAAGGAGTACAAGGACGTCTTTAGCAAAACACTAGATCAACTTCCCCCTCCTCAAGAAATACAGCATGCTGTGCAATTACAATGGTCATTGCCCAAGGAACACCTGCTTTATTGTCTGACACCCAAGGAAGACAATACTTTCCGTCAACATCTTGTGGACACACTTGACAAGGGCTTCATCTGCCCCTCACTCTTGCTGTATGGGGCTGCCATCTTCTTTGTAGCCAAGAAGGATGGCTCCCTCTGCCTAGTGACCAACTATTGCGCCCTAAATGAGGTGACTGTTGGGAAACCAGGCATAGGTAGAGGCATTAGGCAGCTTAGGATGGGGTTGGACCAAGCCAGTGGGTGAAGCCCACCATAGAATGGGTGCTAACTTGATAATGTAAGACATGGATTGCCTGAGTAAGAACCAGGGTCCAGAGGTAGGGACCATGAAATCCAACATTCCTGTCAAGGTGATATAGAGTACTCCAAACAGTTAGGTGGACATAGTCTCTGCAGCAGTGGGGGTCTCCATTGGGCAGTTGGGTCATGGGGTTAAGGGTGGAGTCATGAGAACAAAGTAGGCAGGCACATAATTGTACTTGTCTTTGAACAACCTTGGCGGCCTTTTGTACCACTTTCCTTCACGTCCTATGTATTCAGTTTCTCTAGTCCTGGCCAAGGGGTCAGCAATGAGGATGGTCTCCAAGTTGTACTCCGCGTAGGCCAGGTTGGGTGGGTACTTGGTAAAATGCATAGGTCCAAAGGGGGCTCCAGGGGGACGGTATGGTGCCTGGGTAAGATCAACAGGTTGGTCTCCAGAGGGGGCGGTTGCCTGATGGTATACTTGAACAGAGTTAAGATGGAAGATCACTAAGACTAGGTAAGGTAAGATTTGTTTGAACCAAAGGTTCATAAAACTTCATTATCAAAAATGACAATGTGGTCATCACCATACTGCCGGGGTTTTTATACCATGGGACTTTGCTTCTTCAATTTTTGCAGGGTTCAGGTTTGCAGACAAGGCACTGACAGGGCATGGATCTTGGCTTAGAGTCTTGAGGGCGGCAGATCCAGGTTGTGCTTGCTCTGGCAAATAGAAGTGGCAATGCTTTGTTCCACTGCCACTGTTCACTATGTCACTTGAGTAGTTCAATTGTACTACCCATTCTGGACGGAAGGCTGGCAGTTGCTGGTGGTCATTAGAAGAGTTAAAAATAGGTTTTGTTTTAACCTCCTTAAGGCAAGCTGCAACCTCTGCATATGTTTGGATCTTTGGTGGCTTAAGGTTGGCATCAATCTGGTGACCATTTGAGGAATTGTCCTTGGGAGACTGGCGGGCCTTGGAGTAACTTGTCAACTCAGGTTTGCAATTTAGCAAGTGGGCGGGTTCCTGTCCACTTTGTGTGACTCAAGTAGTCTTTGGAGGGTCAGGGTTTGATTCCAGGGTTTCCAATGTTGATTTCAAAACTCCAGTATTGGCGCTTAGCAGGTTGGCAGGTATAGTAGTAGGTCCTTCCCCAACCTCTGTTAGCCAGGCTACATCTCCTTTGTAGGTATTGGTCTTCATTGGCACCAGTTTGGCAGCAGACTGGCAACCATTCAGGGAATCCTCCGTAGTAGACCAGCAGGTTGCAGAGTAATTTAACAATTTGAGCCTGTGACTTAACAGATTGGCAGGTCCTGGACTATCCTGGAGGGTTTGATCTGCCTTCAGGGAACTGGGGCTCAACTCTTGGGTTTTCAATACAAGTATTGAAATGTCATTCATGACAGTGACAGTCAAAAACAAGTACCCCTTACCACCAATTGATAAACTTATTTGATACACTTTCAGGTGCAAAGGTCTTAAGTAAGATCAATCTCACTGTGGGGTACAACCAGGTCCATATTGCACCAGGGGATGAGGCAAAACTTTCTTCTGCAAACGCAACAGGTTGTTTGAGTGCCGTGTCATGAACTTTGGAATGATCAAAGCTCCCTCCACCTTTGCCATGTTGATGAACAAAGCATTTGAAGATTTAATTGGAAAGTGTGTTATTGTGTACCTTAACAATATTATTGTCTTCAGTAAAGATTAAACCACATATCTCCAACATCTAAGTGCTGTCCTTGACATCCTTTATAAGAAACAGCTAAAGATAAAGCCTTACAAATGCAAATTCCTCCAGTCAGAGCTCCTGTTCCTTGGACACACCATCTCTGCCCAAGGAATAAAGCCTGACCCTGCCAAGATTAAGGCAATCACAAACATGCCACCCCCACTGATGTGGGTCAGGTACTTACCTTCTTGGGCATGGTTGCTTACGTGCAGGAAGTTTGTCCCTAACTGCAGGAAACTGATTGCACCCCTTACTGAGTTACCAAATACCAAACAGCACTTCAAATAGACCCCTGCTAGAGACCAAGCCTTTAAGATGTTGAAGCAGAGGCATCACAACTGCACCTGTACTCCAATTTCCAAATCAAAACCGCCAGTACAAACTTAAGACTAATGCTTCTGACAGGACCATAGGGGGCGTGTTACGGGTGGAAACTGAAGAGGGCGTCTTTCTCCTTGTGGTATATAAATCCAGGAAGCTCACTGACTCAGAACAACGCTACCCCATAATTGATAAAGAGCTAGCAGCCATTGTGCACTGTGTCAAGAAATGCTGCTGCTATCTGGAAGGAGCCACCTTTCTACCCTGCGTCATGACAGACCACAAGTCTCTTTGGTATTTCAATACCCAGTTGAACTTGACATGACGCCAGGCAGGCTGGGTCAAGCACCTGTCCTCTTACCAGTTATACATCAAGTACAAGCCTAGGAAGGAACTTATTACAGCTGACGCCCTCTCCAGGCTGTATGTAGCATCCATCATGGGAGATGATGGGCTAGACCCAGACTGGCCCATGCTCTACCTGCATCCTGAGGCTACTTGTTACAAAGGCCCAATATGAACTATCCAAACTGAAGGACAACAAAAGCCAGTCACCACAACACTGGCAATTATCCAACAGGCAGAGACGGCAAGAAGACACCAACATCCCACAACACAGCAGTGGGAACCAACACATTACCACTGCACTCTGGGTCACAAAGAGGATGTAACCTCTCAAAATCATGAAACACAAGGTTTGGTGGCCCTGTATGCACCAGGACATCTTGGACCTCCTTAAGACATGTGTGTGTGGAGAAGAAACACCAAGCCGCTCCACCCAAGTCAGTCTGAGGCAAGGCCACGGAACCCTGAGCAGGAGCCCAAACATTATGGGACACCTCCCTGAAGACAGAATGGGAAAGAAAACATCAAACGCCATGACTACTTCACCTGTTGTCCAGAGCTGGGAATCACCAACCACACTGCCACAAATACCGCTTATTGGCAAGGAAAGGCCTGTTTGAACAACCCAAGAGCCTCATCACAGAGTTGGACCTGAGCTTGTGGGGCAGGCAGAAGAGACTGCGCAATAATGGCCCCAAAGAATTGACACAACTCCACCATTTTCAGGCCAATGGGCGGGGAACGCTAAATGGTTCTGGTTCAACATCTAAACCTCACAAGAACATCCAAACTGGTGGACTAACACCGACCACTCCCTGCTTACTTACAAGCAAGAATCAACAAAGGCACCAGGTTCACCTAGCACCCTGGCCTTGGGACACCTGATGGGTTGACAGGGGTAGAACAAGGAAAACAACCACAGTCCCGAAAACCCCCCTTTTCCACCCCTCTCTGAGTCAGGGCGCGCCAAAGCCTGAGATGTTGAGCACAAGAAAATTGAGGGAGGGACAAAACACCCAAGGCCAGAAACGAAGGACCCTCACGCCCCAACCCAAACACCAAGAAACCCAACCACTTGGGACCCTCAAGATACCGCGGCAAACAAACACACTACCAACGAGGATCCCAAGGGAACACCAAAAACCACCATGATCCGGGCCCCTGCTGCACCAACCCACCCAAAGGTGTTTGTGAGGACCTTCCCAGACCTCCTTCAAGCAACAGTCCTGGGACTGACAATAAGCAGAAAGCAAGGGGGGCAACCAAGCCCCGCCTGACTGCCAACAATCCATAATACACAGGGAAAGACCCAACAATTGGGGAAGATAAGAAAATAAGGGACCAAGTGGCAACGGAAGCCTATGAGCGCCATCACAATTGATAGACTGCACACAACAAAAGACTGTGGGTGCACGTATAGCGTCAAAATATCAGCAAAAATATGAGTACGATAAACAGATGTATAGGCTACAGACTGGATGGAGGGGGCAAACCAGCGGGGCCAGGAGTACTGCTCAGAGGAGTGGCTGCACTAGCTCCTTGTAGTAATAATTGCCAGGGGTTTGTTGAATGGCCCATGATGTTGGTTATATTAGTGGCCCCCAATCTCTAGACATGCTGTGAGGACAGCTGAGAAGATAGGGATTCACTTCTGATCCTGGGAAAGGGCAGACAAAGCAGTCCTGTTTAGCTTCTTGTAGTGAAGTTTGAATTGATTTATGTGATACTATGAGGGTAATCACCAAAAGCACAAACTACATAAGTGATGGAATATATACTATCATCCTGTGGGGCATAAATAGGCAAAACATGGACATGGAACCCCAAAACTTGGTGTGACTGGAATTCCCTTTTGGGAGTGGGAGGGAATGAATAGCAAGCAAGAATGTTGAACTTGGCAGCATGACTTTGGAGCTCTTCAGGTACTTTCATGTAATCACTCAACTCTGTAGTTGATGCATTAATTGTCATGCTGGGCATATTGAAACCCCCTCCAAATTTAGTAGGTTCCAAATTTGGGCAGCAGTTCCCCCATTTTTGGGGTTAGGAAATGCCTTATGGGGGTTCCCAATTGGGTAATTTCCCCATTTGGCGGGGTGGGCAGTCCGCTGTGGGGGGGGGGTGTCCCCAACTGGCAGCAGGCGCGCGCAGGTGAGCCGCCAGGCTCGGGTGCGGCTGGCTGGCAGTCTGCGGCGGGGAAAACCCTGTTTCCAAAATTAATTTAATCTATCTCAGCCTGGGTTGCTGCAGTTTCCCCAATCAGGGAAACTGCTGAAATATGCTCTCAAGCCTGATTCCCAAAAGTCACTTGACACAAGGGCTGTCAGGAAATCCTGAAAACAGGGGCGCCAACAAGCTGCCCTTGACAACAACAACACAAACCAATCTGATGGAGCATCAAACTCAGGAACTTCTCATAGGAGCACTACCAATTTAACCTGCTATCCCCAATTATTCCACTTCAAACCCTACATGGAACATGCCACTATGCCACCCCCGTGCTTGTGGCCCATATAGTATATTAATAACATTATAAAAAATACACTATATATTTTGTTTTTTTGGTTTGTCCAAAAAAACCAAACTCTATTGAGTTGAAAATGCTGTGCATTGAATTTTGTTAATTATGTAGCAGAATTCTTGGCTTGGAACCACTCTTGAGCTTGGTTTGAAGTTGATTGGGAGAGTTTTCAGGATGAGTTTAAATGGCAACTGTGGTAAGTTTGACTCCCTGGTGCTTGACACTATAGTAAAGTTATAATTCAGCCTTTTCCCTAATTGACAACTGGAAATTGACACTTTTTTAATTAACAGATCTTGATGTACTGAAAACTTTTAATATAAAAAATTAAGCCTTACAGCTATGTTATACTAAAATAATCCCAAAGAGCTCAAAAATTGCAATAAAAAGTAATATCTTGACTAATTTAAATAAGGAGAAATAAGCAAATATTTCTCATTTTACTATGTAATTTACACTCTTCATTATAAAAGTATTTTTGATTACCATAAAAATTAAAATTCCAATGAACCAAAAATAACCACAAACACAACAAATAGAAGTTAAACAAAATATAAAGAATATTAATATTTATTTGATATAGTTCATATAAGCACAACTGTGAATATCATATGTTTTCCTAGTAAAATAACAAAAATTAAGATATTTAATCACTTTCAGCTATAACTATTCATCTCAAAATTACCATATACAAATAAAATAATCAGTACTATCTAATTAAATCAAAAATAGAAAAATTAAAACTAAAATATAATTGATCAAAACTAAAAAGTAACAATTAAAGCCAAAAAGTTAAAAGTTAAAAGTAAAGATCATATAGCCAAGAAAGCAATTTTACTCTTCACCCTTCTTCCCCTTCTTCATTTTAGCCCCTTCCAGGAGGGCAGTGGCAATAAGCTCAAGCTGCTTCTTGATCTCAGAGGCCTTGTATTTGTGCTTAGCTGCACCCTGGATGGCCTTTGTGAACAGCAAGGACTTGGTTGTGGGCTTGGTGGGGGGAGACACAGTTGGCCAAGTCACACAGCTTGGAGATTTTTTTCTCCTGCTTGTGCTGGAGGAGGGAAAAAAACTTATTGAAACTTTGGGTGAAGCCCAAATTTAGCCTTCAGATGCTTGTGATAAGCCTCTAGAGCCAAAGTGGTCTTCAGCTCCCAGTTGACAGCCGCCTAGTAAACATTCCAACTGGTCTTGGCGCAGGCCTTGCCTTGCCTCTGCGTGACAACCTTCCCAATCCACTGGGGCTCAAAGTACTCAAGGAAAGGCTTGAGCTCTAGATGATTGGCTGTGTAGGGATCCTTTGAGAGAGCCTCAAAACCCTGTGCAGTGTTCTCTGACTTTAAAAAAGACAAGGCCCTAAATTGTGCAAGCACAAATTTGCAGCTGTCTGAAGTGTCCCTCTAGCTCAACCTAATAAGCTTGGCATGGGCCTGCACATTGCAAGCAACTGCTTGACGGAAGTTGAAGTGGCACCCCTGCACCTCCCTTCTAGAACAGCTGCTCAAATGCATTGAACTAAGCAGGCTCAAAGTCCATAATGCACATGTGAGGCCCTAGAGCTCTGAGCCTTACCTTTTCCTCTGAGTCCAGGGTGGCCTGGTCCTTGTCAGCAGGCAGGAGGGTTAGCGCAGGTGTGGGGTGGTCTTCTTGGCATTGTTGTTGTCAGTGGGGGGAAAGGAGGGAAAGTGCTTTGTGAAGGATGGAGAACAGTGTGGGTGTATATGGCCTCAGTGGCACCAGGCAGAAGGAAGAACAGCAAGTGGAATCACCCAGATGTCAATCTGGGCATGAATCATCTAGAGCTGATAGAACATCTGGGGGAAAGTGGCAAAGGTACCATCAAATAGCCAGATTGACACCCTTTTTAAACTCCAGCAGGTTCTTCTGAGTTGCGTAGCAGATGATATAGTCCTTTGGGCTGGGACCATTGTATATGAACAAGGAAGCACTCCCCACTTGGGAGCTGCTTAAGCTCGTGAGTAAGTGTGAGCTCTGATATGACGTCAGAGGCTTTGGGGAGGGGGAGGATTGGAAGCAACTCTTTTGTTGCTAATAAACTTAACCAACAGCTCTTGTGTTGGCACCAACTTAATATTGTTGGGTTTAAGGTGTTGTAAGGCCTTAATGGCCAGATCAGAATTGCTCAGAGGTTGTTAGAGGATGTGGGATCACCTGAACTGTATACCATTTTAGCATATGTGTGATTAAATGATTGGGGGGGGCTCACATATAGTGCTCCTCCTTCTCAGCAGTTACCTGCACCCATCCCTTGATGTTCAGGTGGGCCCCACAAGTCTTATCCTCACAGAAAAAGTGCTTGCTTTTAGTTTGCTGCTTTTGATTATTACAATTGAAAATGTAATTATCTGCAACATAACCAGGGCTGCCTTTTACAGACATTATTGGGAAGTACTGGGGGAAGTGCTTAGGAACTTTGAACTCTCTGTTCATATTACATATGTTGTGGATGACCAGTAGATCCCAAGCCACGTGACCAGAAGCTTTAAACTTCTTGGAGTACTCTTCAGGCTCATCTTGGGGATCAGATGAGGGAGGAGGGAAGAGCCATCAGGAGGGGGAGGAGAAGGGTTCTTTGATGCCTGCTTAGATGCCTACTTTTTCTTACCAGAAGAAGAGGTGGGCTCCTTGGCAGCCTTTGCCTTCTTAGTACGGCGCTCCTTGGTGGGCTTGGAGTTAGCCTCTGACTTGTAAAAGGAGTGATCAGTGAGAGAGTCATCACTTTTATTTGAGGACTTGGGGTGAAGTTGAAGATGAGGGTGTAGGGGGGAGGAGTGGGAGGAGATGGAGTTGGAGACTTTGTCTTTTCAGGCTTCTTGACACTCTTGGGAGTAGAGGCAGTTTCTTTTGAGCCCTTTGAGGATTGGCACTTGATAGGCTTGTTAGATTTAGATGATCTTAGCTAAAGAAAAGTTTAGTTTTGTAAATAAAACAGTATGAAAGATATAAAAACAAAGAGGTAAAAAAAGCAAAAGTTAGATGAAAATTATGCAAATAAAGTTTTATTTATCAAGAAAAAACATAACAAAGTAAATAGAAGCAAAATAGAAACTCAAAGTATAGATATAAAGGTTAAAACATAGAAAATAAGTGATTTTATGATGAAGCATCAAAGATTTTAGGTTCAGCTTAATATCTTAGTGCTAAATCAATGTAAAAGTATAATTAAAAATAAAAAAGGTACAACACACCATTTTAAAAACAGCATCTCAAAAAACACTATTTCAAAATGTGCCATCTCAACTTTTGCTATCTTGAATTCATAGTAAAACACCATTTCAATTTACGGCAGTTTGACTAAGAAAAAACAGTTTTTAAAATTGCTGAGGATCTGGATGTACAAGCATTCTGGCTACTGCCAACTCACTTAACATCCAGTCATTGCCCAATTTGGTGCCCTTCCAATATACAGTTCAACATACCAGAAATGGCAACCAAACAATATCACATGACTATCCAAGTATCCAGTGGCTCAAACCCATCCCTCACATGACCAACCCCTAGGTTCAATCCAACTAAATCTCTGCCACAGCCAAAGCTATATAAGTCTAAAGTATTATCCAATAAAATATACTTCTCTTCTTTTTCAATTCCATATTTGAAGCTTCCCCAAAAGGCGCTCCTCATCAAAAATTTAGATTTTTTAACTCCAAAAATAACCCATAACATTCTCAAAAAACAAAGTTAAATATTATTTCTAGGCTTAAAAAAGCCTCAGGATTTCAAATCTGCAATAAAAATGGAATTGAGTAGTAGCAACAAGGTTGCGTAAAGCCCAAAAGTTAAAATATACCCCAAAACAACTATTTTAATCTATTATAACTATAAAACATACTTAAAATAAGCATAGAATTGTACCAAATACTAAAAAAAGCCAAAAAAATAATAAAACTGAAGAATAATAAGAGAGAAAATTGGGAGGTGGTTATTAGAAAAGGGCTCAAACATTGATAGAAAGAGCAACTGAGATAGCTTGGAGATGCTCAATCTTTCTATAATTAGGATAGTATGCAAGGACCACCTTGCTGATCTCTGTGTACTTTTTAGCTGCCTTAGTCTGCTTGGGGGTTGCCCTTGGACTTCATTATGGTCTTGAAGAGGCGGTCAGAAATGGCCTTCTGGGGTTTAAGATGCACCATTATCTTGTTGAATTTAGGCTTCTGAACCCTGACCCTTGTAGCAAACTGGGTATGCCACCCTTCAAGGGAAGAGGTGGTCTTGATGAGGCCATCTTTTACCTGCTTATAGCAGTTTCACTGGATTGAGTCACCACCTTTTCTGATGTGGTGTGCTTCCTGAAAAATACAAACCCATTGAGTTTCAAATACTCAATAAAGGGTGCAAAGGATACCTGGTTGGCAAGGATATAAGGATGGAAGAGAAGAATGTTAGAAAAGGCACTGGTTTTCTTCTTTCTCACAAGGGCAAGGGCAGAAAAGCAGTCAAACACGTCCTTGACTTCTTTAGTGCCTTCAGATTTGATGATCTCATACAGATCAGAGCACTTTTGGAGGCGGTGGCAGAGTGCTTGCCAGAAGTGGAAGTAGCATCCCTGCAGGGAGCTCTTAAAGACTCTTATGAAGGCATTTTCCTGAGCCTGTTTGAAATCCACTACCAGATATTCATGGTAGGGAAGGCTTTCTGGCTGCTTCCTGGTTGGGGTGGCTTCCTCTTCCTGGGACTGGGCCTTCTTCTTGCTCCCTCTGGTTTCCATTGGCTCCTCTTCAATAGTTGGGTGGATCTCATCCAACCTGGCCTTTAAATTGTAAGAACACAGACATAAGTTTCATGCTTCTTGTTGGGAAGGAAGTAGAAGACCAGGGAAAAAACCAGATTTCCATCCTTCCCATGGATGTTCCAAAGCTGGCTGAAGAGCTTTGAACAGGTGGAAAAAGTACCATCTGCAAGCCAGGTCTTGCATTTTAACAGGTTGAGCAGATCCTGTGTGGTGCTAAAGCAAATTATGTACTCAGGCGCATGTTGGCTGTTATTGTGGAGAAGTAATCTCTCCTCATGACAAGATAGTTTTTGTTCCTCCATAAGGATCAATTGCTCAATTGATGAAGCACTGACGCCTTCAGTGCTCAGAGCATATCTCTGATCAGTGGGATATCTCTGTAATTTTGAGGCACCACCAACAGTGGCAAGTTGGGTATCATTTAAATTGAGAAGGGCATCATTAACAACCTCAGTGGCAGTTTGGCCTTTGGTTTTTGGTATGACCTGGCAAAGAAACCAGCAGATTAGTTGGTCTAAGGGATTAAACGGCTTGGCGCAGTCATGTCCAGTAGTCAGGGCCTTGAATCTTATAAACCCATAAGTGGTGAGCCTTGCTGGGCACCCAACATGATCAGATTTATAGTGATGTTGGCAGATTGGTTTTTTATCATTAAAGCTGAAGCTGTAGATCTTTTAAACAAAATCAGCACCCCCTTTTTAGTCATGTTGGGGTAGCTGGCTGGGTATGTGGCAAGCACAGCAAAGGTGTCATTTCAATTAAAGATATTATGCACGGGGTATAGATACCAGAGCTCAATTTGCTCATCTGAAGGAGCACCAGGATCAGGCTCCTTTTCCTCTTCCTCTTCAGGCTCTGAGGTGGGATCAGAGTGGTGGTTGAAGTTAAACAAATTCTCTTGGGGGTCTGAAGGGGAGTAAACAAAAGGAGAGTAGGGAGGGGTAAGACTGTTTCCCTCTGGTTCAGGGGAAGGTGTGGGTGTCTTGGGGGGAGCTTTACCCTTAGCAGACTACTTTTTAGGGGTACGTGGGGTTCCTGGTCACCAGTCCCCAAAGTGTGTCCTGGGTTGTAGCCAGGGGCTGCTTGAAGGAGTCGTCATTCTCCAACAGTGGTGAATGGTTGATTAAGAGCTTATACTTGGCTGCATAAGAGCAAACTCCTCCAGTACCTTCCCAATCACTAGGCAAGCGTCTCCACCATACAATTGTACTTCAGCAGGCGCCAGCCTTCTGTAGGCCAATACCAATCCTGTAATAGTCTGGCAAACTCTCCCCCAATAAACTCTCTTCCTCTATTCATCATTTCAAGATGCCTAGTCACCTTTTCCCACTCCTCGTGGGCAGACTTACTAGAGGCAAACTCCCTGAACCCTAGGCAATAGGATTCCTTGTTCCTGGGGCTAGGATAGAAAATGTGGGGTAACTGACTCATAGAACTTATATCCTTTCTTAACACGGGAAATTCAGACAGGGGTTGTAATAGGCGCTTTATTCACAGTCAGAAGGAAGATCCCCTTAGAAACCTTCTTATATATGGCCCTGGGATATGAATAATGAGGGGGTTGTGCCAATACTTGGAGTCCTTTAACAATCTCTTGAACTCCTTGTACTTGGTCTTTGGCTCCTACACTTAAGTCTTGGGCTCCTGTGTTCTGATCTTTGGCTCCTGTGGTCTGTTCCAGCTCTGGCTTCCTATTCTTGGTCTTTGACTCATTCTGTAGCTTTTGTGGTCTTTGTTATCCACTTTATCCAGTCCCTGAAGAGTCTCAGATAGCTCTCCCTTTTATAGCCCCTTGTTTCAGACCAAAAACCTCTCTTAGAACTTTGGTTCTTCAAAGCTTAAACTATCCTGTTTTTGCCTTCTATAATATATTTGACTTAAAACTTAATTCATTCAATAAAAGTCCTGAATTTTCTGCTTCTGCTCCTCATTTTTTAGGCTTCAACTCTTAAGTTAATGCCCTTAAAACACTGATCAAATAGACTATGGCTTGCAGCCAATCATACGCCTCAATTAAACTGTTTCGCCAAAAAGGTTTCCCCAGATGACCCATTCTTGAACCTGGTTCAAACCCAAAGCTGTCTTGCTCCAGGTAAACAACTGCTCCATGTTTTAGACGGTTTTGCCATAATTCCCATCACATTTCCCTGGCAAATCTCGAGCGCTTCCACATACATTTTACTTAGGCAAATTTTGACCCTTTGATTTTTCAACATTTCTGTGTGTTTCTCTGTGTTTATCTCAACTTCTTGCAACTTCAAACCTGCTTGCTGCTTGTCCTTTTGCCTCTCCTAGTTGTTCTTGGCAAAATTTGCTCTTTTGCCCTTACAGTTTCTCTGTTCTTTTTCCAGTTTCTTTCTGGCTCATTTCCTCTTCATTTCTCCTTTATAAAATAATAGATAGTTCTAACAAACTATATATTATTTTTCCTCCTCTTTCTTTTTTTATTATATGAAATTAAATCCTTTTTTAATCATAATCAGGCAGTATTTAATTATTATTTAATGCTTCTTCTTATCTATTTTCCTCTCAAAAGACACTAAAATCAGCTCTTCCAGCCTCTGCATTCAGTCTGGCTACTTCATCCTATCAACTCTTCAGTCATTCACCACAATCTTCTGGTCCTTTGGACTTCCTGCTTTATGATCAGCTAGTCCTGCATCATAATATTCTTGTCTTTCAACTTCTCCTCAACTAGTTACTCAACAAACCCTTACTAGGAACCTCCTTTGTTCTTCTCCACACTGTTGCAACATGTTCAATTACTCCCTCTTGGGGAATTAACGCCCTGAGTAAATCATCAAGCAGCTCATTGAGTGATTCACCGCCCAGTCAATAAACCAGTGGCACCATTATCAGTTAACCATCTATGACAGGGATCACTCAATCCAGGTCCTAAATGAAACACAACTTGATTAAGCCTCGTGACTTAAGAGGAACATTACTCAGATAAGCCCCATGACCTCCATGATGTAAATGGACAACACGTGGCTTGTCATGATATTATATATTAGCCTATATTCATATTCAATAAAGTATCATTCTTCTCTTAATCTTCCCCTTTCTTTTGTTTATTATACTCCCAGAAGTATAAACTCAACAAAACTGAACCATATTGATTCCCACAATTCAATATGAATTAACAGTCTATCAACTAGCCTTCACTGTGACCAAACAGTCCCTCCTTCTAGTTTTCTCTGTTAATTCTGTGAAACACCTCAGTTTTTATCTCAGTCCCCATTACCAGAACTTGTAGATCCAGGCATGAGTCTACATTGAACTGGTGTTTGACTGGGCCCTTGCAAGTGGCAATCCACTTAGGCCATTCAACCATAGATCAATGTCTATGTGTTGTCTTTACTCACCCAGGTTATTAATTCTGGGCTTTCAGTTGCAGAGTAATCAGCTCCACTTCCCAGAGGCCTGATCACATCAAGTTCTGCAGCTTGCTTCCCCAAGTAAACTGCCTTGGTGACACCTCTGAGCAGATCTATGCCCTCCAATGCTCACTTTGGGTTTCCTCAAAGCTCCCATAGGGGCATAGACAAGGACACCCTACCAGTCTGTTAGGTAGGGTGCTTGCTCACAGACCTCCTGTAAGCGTATTAGGGTATGTAGAGCCCTCAAAGCTCTTCCCCTCCCTGGTAGCCCGTGTTACCCACCAGGGGTCCAAAACCTACTCCCCCCAGACAGACAAAGTTCCCTGCTTGCTATTTCAGTCTTCACTCTTCCACAGCCACAGTTCCCTGCAAGGTGAAGCACTATAGCCCAAAGCAGCCAATTTCTTCTTTGCTGGGTGGAGGCAACATCTGCCCCTGGTAGTCCTATGATACCTACTAGGCAGGCCTTATTTACCCTAGTAGACTATATTACCTACTAGGCTCCCCCTACTTACCCCTAGTAGCCATATGTTACCTACTAGCTTACAGCGTCAACAGCTAACCACACATTGTCACTCTTTAGCATATTGTCTTTATTTGAAGCCAAATCAACCCTTGCCTGCAAAACAGCACACATGTGGATCACCACATAGCTCCTCCCTAAGATAGCTTCTATCTTCTCAAACTAACCCAGGCGCAAGGGCATTTGGCCTTTAAACTGCTTCAAGAACTGTGGGTGAACTCTTTCCAGTTTGCAACCCATCAACTCACCAATTCCCCTCAACTGGAAATTTGACCCTGGAGATACACCACTTATCCAAAAAGGACCAATCCACCTCTGCAACTCACGCTGCGTGGTTTTCAACAGCCTGCAATAGTCAAACCATACCAGATCCCCTTCCTTGAACATCGGGTTCATCCTGAACCTGTTTAGGCATTCCACTTGGAATAGCATATAAACTGCACCTGCTGCACCTTCTCTCTGGCTTGAGCATACACCTCCCAAATCAGCTTTGCGTGAGCCTCCACAGACTTGGCATGATCCTCCCATGTCTGGTAACTAGAGTGCCCTACTTCATCACTGAGAAGCGCCTCTCTTCCATACAACATCTTAAACATACTAAAGCCAGTACTTGTATGGGGCATCAATTGGTACGCCATCACTGCATGGGCCATATGTGTTCTCCAATTTGTCAGAGCTCTGTCCGCAATCCTCTCAGTGGCCCTCTTCAGGGTTTCTATTGTCCTCTCTACCAACCTATTGGACTCTGGGTGATAGGTAGATGCAAAGCTATGCGGCACATTCCATTTTGCACACATCTCTTTCACCTCCTGGCTAGCGTAGGGCAGCCCCTGATCCAATATAATCCTCTCTGGGCACCCATGTCTTAGGATTAGGCACTCCTCAATGAATGTGGCAATCTGGTACCCATTCTTGCGTTGCACTGCCTTCACCTCAATCCACTTTGTGAAGAGATCCACTGCCACCAAGAAATACTCCTTCTGTCCACTTGCCATTGTAACATGGCCTGTATCTAAAGCCACCTTCTCAAACGGGTACAACGCTTCCATGGGTTGCAACAGATACTTCCTGACACCCATGGAGTATCTTGCGCATTGCAGGCATTCTTTCAGCACCTTCTCTACCGTTTGGTATAACTTTGGCCAGTAGTATCTGCTTTGCACCGCTCCCATCAACTTCTGAAACCAGAAATGCCCACCAAACCGGACGTGAATGTCTTGAACCACCTATTCCCAGTATCTAGGTACAACAAACTGCTTGTTCTAGCGTACAACTTCTGCTTGGCCCTCTACATCTTTGGGGTCTTCCCCCTGAATACCCACCATGGCTTGGGACAGCAGGTCTGCCACCACATTGTCCTTCCCCTGCCAATACACCACGTTGTAGTTGTAAGAAGCCAATCTCTCCGCATATCTCAACAGGCGTCCCACCAGGTTTGCCTTGGTCCTCAAGGCCTTCAATGGGGCATGATTGGTTATCACTAAAAACAGCAATCCCATCACATATGACTTGAATTTGTCCACTGCCCAAACCACGGCCAATCCTTCTCTCTCAGTGGCAGAGTATCTTGTCTTGGCATCATGCAGAATTCTTGACGCATAGGCAACTGGCCACACTTGGTCATCCTCTGTCTGGGTTAACAGAGCCCCCAAACCAATTCCACTTGCATCAGTCTTTATTGCAAAAGGAAGATCCCATCTTGGCAACCTAAGCACTGGCGCCTCCATCAACCTCTTCTTCAGCACCTCAAACGCCTCCTGCTGGGCTCCTCCCCAGATGAACAAAGCCTTCTTCCTACATAGCAACCACAATGGTTCTGCAAGGCTTGCCAGATCCAGGATGAACCTTTGAAAAACATGAGGGCTCCCATAAACAACTTCACCCCTTTGATGGCACTTGGGGCTTTTATCTGTGCAATTGCTGCCACCTTTTGCTTGTTTGGACGGATTCCACTCCCTGAAATGTGGTGCCCTAGCACCAGTATCTCCTCCTGCACCAGCTTGCACTTTGTGTAACTGACCTTCAGCCCTGCTTGATGGATCCTTGCAAACACCTGTTCTAAGTCTTTGGCGTGCTGCTTCAATGTAGGCAAAAAGACTGTGACATTGTCAATGTACACCACTACTATCCTGGGTTGCAATCCTTTTAAGACCTGGTCCATTACTTGTTGAAACACCGCTCCAGAAGTCTTCATTCCTAACGGCAAGACCTTCCACTGGTAAAGACTGTCTGACGTACTGAAAGCCGTCACCTCTTGTGACTCCTTTGTGATTGTCAGTTGATGGTACCCCTTGGTCAAGTCCAGGGTAGTAAAGTACCAGCATCCCGTCATGGCATCCAGCTGATCCTCAATCCTATGCATAGGATATGCATTGTTTACCACATCATTGTTGATCATGCAGAAGTCAATGCATACTCAAATGTTCCCATCTGGTTTTGGGACACATACCATGGGCGCAGAGTAGGGACTACAGCTTTCTTCAATCAAGTCTTCCCTCAACATCTTCTTCACTTCCTCTCTGATTGCGGCAATGGCAGCAGGAGACCGTCATGGCACATATCCTTTGTATGGTTTTCCCGTCAAGAGCTTGATTTTGTACTCTGGTCTGGTTTGACCCACATCATATTTGTCCACCAAGAAGCATTGAGCCCACTTGTGTAGCAGCAAACCAAACTCATTGGCCAAGGGACACCCTGCTGGGATAAGATGTGTCAACTCTAGGAAGGGCAACAAGAAATAGGAATAGGGAGCTATCTCTTTATTGGGCTTAACACTTTCTTTTACAGCAGGTATCCACTTGCCAATCCTTTGTCCAGGTACAATGCTAACTTCAGAGCTTTGGGCATTCCAAACTTTCCAATTGTCCACCTCCCCTGTAATCCAGCTAGGCTGATACATTGGGACTTCTGCTACTACGTTCTCTGCTAGGGCTGCCACCTGCATTCCTCCCCACTGTCCTTGGCTGAAAGGGACCACCTCAATTCTCCCAAACGTTTGTGGAGGGATCACTACTTGATTGTAGGCGTATAGGGCTACCTGTCCAGTGTTTTCCTCCAGGGCAGGTATAGATAAGGACTGATATGTGTATTCCTTCCCCTGATACCAGATGCAACCCTTGTTGACGTCCAAATTTGCACCAACCACTCAAATCCAAGACATCCCTAGGAGACAATCAAACCTAACTAACAGAAGTACAACAGCCGGCAGATTCACTGAGGTTTCCTCCCATTCCACCTGTACTTGATTGAAGACACTTCAATCCACAGTGCTTGCTCCCTCAGCTCCAAGAATGGTCATGGTCACAGTCTTGTCTGTCACCAGCTTATTCCTCCAAACAAACCACTTTGATATTGCAACTCCTACACAGCCTGGATTGTAAATTGCCTTGGCCCGCTTTCTGCCTATTAACACATCCAGGATAATCACCCCAGTCCCTGACCACTTAAACGGTTGTGCCACCAAGGCAACAGTGAAGTGCTGTGCCAACTGTCTCTGGGCTGCAAAACCGTCTTCCTGGGCCAACTCCAGCTGCACCCTGACCAGCTCCCATTGCAAAGTACCTTCACTGCATTTCCCAATGCGCACATCCACAATCCATGAGGCCGTTCCACTGTCCATTATCTCAGGAGGCTCCTACTGGCTCCCCCTCTGGTTCTTTCCTAGGCCTTGAGGGTTCCTCAATCCTAGCACTCTCTTGACACCAACTTCCTGATTCTGTAGGCCCAGGGACCTTCCCTGCACGTGCCTTAATCATAAGCCTCTTGGATCAGATCTTCAGAGACAGGGACCTCCCTGGTCTCTCCTTCATTCTTGCTCCTCCCCTGCACCTGGTCCAGCCCTCCAGACCTTCTCTAAACTGGCAACTCAACTGTAGGTCTGAGTCCATAGCTCCAGACAATCTTGTGGGCAACCATCTTGGCAGGGACCACCACACTATTGGCCCCAGTTCCTAATCCTTGCGGTCTCAAAGCTCTGTCAGGAATAGACCCCACAGCCTCTATTCCTGACGCCCTTTTCCCTCATATTTTACCAGTGAATGGCGCTTAAAGCAATGCCTAGCAGTGTGCCCTCTTCTTCCACAAACCCAGCATCCTTCAGAATCTGGCAAAGGACAACAATCTCAAAAGACTCCCTCACTTTGTTGATCAAAGCTTCTGGTGGTGTCCAAATGTCCCCTAGCCTGGTTCCTCTGAGGTTCAGCGTTCCTAGCTATTGTGACCATTCCTAGCATGGCTCTTCCATCCGCAACCCCTTTTGGTAGGCGCCTTTCTATTTCTGCTAATTCCTGCACCACCTTCAACCAGCTCATATTCTGACAGTCCATCTGTGAGGCTGCCCATGAAATTTCTGGTTTGATGGCCTGCATAAATCCATCAATGATCAATGGCAGTCCAATTTCTCCTTCCATGTACAGAGATCCATCTTTCAAATCTCCTTACAAATGCTTGCAAGGTCTCAGCTTGCCCTTGTTTGAGAAGACACGCCTTGCTGTACGCTTTGCTTGGGATTACTCTTTCCTCAAACTCATCCTGGAAGGACCGTTCCACCTCTTTCCATGAAGTCCAGTTTGTTTGTTCAAACCATTGGCTTGCCTCTGGTCCCATGAGCATGCTGAACCAACGGAGTTTCTCAGACCATAACATAAGCTTACTCTGGTTTTTAAACTCTCTCAGGAAATTCTCGGCCTCACTACCTTTACCGTTAAATGGGGCCATTTTGGAGATCATTATATGATCCCCTTTCAACATTTCCTTGTCCACGTGCTCTACCACCCCTCCCACACTGCTGGAGAAAGACCCCCATGTTGGGCTCTTGTGGGGTTCCTGGTCACCAGTCCCCAAAGTGTGTCCTGGGTTGTAGCCAGGGACCACTTGGAGGAGTTGTCATTCTCCAACAGTGGTGAATGGTTGGTTAGGAGCTTATACTTGGCCTGCATAAGAGCAAACTCCTCCAGTACCTTCCCAATCACTAGGCAAGCGTCTCCACCATACACTTGTACTTCAGCAGGCGCCAGCCCTTCTGTAGGCCAATACCAATCCTGTAATAGTCTGGCAAACTCTCCCCCAATAAACTCTCTTCCTCTATTCATCATTTCAAGATGCCTAGTCACCTTTTCCCACTCCTCCTGGGCAGACTTACTAGAGGCAAACTCCCTGCACCCTAGGCAATAGGATTCCTTGTCCCCGGGGCTAGGATAGAAAATGTGGGGTAACTGACTCATAGAACTTATATCCTTTCTTAACGCGGGAAATTTGGATAGGGGTTGTAATAGGCGCTTTATTCACAGTCAGAAGGAAGATCCCCTTAGAAACCTTCTGATATATGGCCTTGGGATAAGGAATAATGAGGGGTTTGTGCCAATACTTGGAGTCCTTTAAAAATCTCTTGGACTCCTTTTACTTGGTCTTTGGCTCCTGCACTTCAGTCTTGGGCTCCTGCACCTTGGTCTTGGGCTCCTGTGTTCTGATCTTGGGCTCCTGTGGTCTGTTCCAGCTCTGGCTTCCTACTCTTGGTCTTTGGCTCCTTCTGTAGCTTTTGTGGCCTTTGTTATCCACTTTATCCAGTCCCTGAAGAGTCTCAGATAGCTCTCCCTTTTATAGCCCCTTGTTTCAGACCAAAAACCTCTCTTAGAACTCTGGTTCTTCAAAGCTTAAACTATCCTGTTTTTCTCCTTCTATAATATATTAAACCTTTAAAACTTACTTCATCCAATAAAAGCCCTGAATTTTCTGCTTCTGCTCCTCATTTTTTAGGCTTCAACTCTTAAGTTAAAGCCCTTAAAACACTGATCAAATAGACTCCAGCTTGCAGCCAATCACACGCCTTAATTCAACAGTTTCCACCAAAAAGGTTTCCCCAGATGACCCATTCTTGACCCTGGTTCAAACCCAAAGCTGTCTTGCTCCAGGTAAACAACTGCTCCGTGTTTCAAACGGTTTTGCTGTAATTCCCATCACAGTTTCCCTGGCAAATCTTGAGCGCTTCCACATACGTTTTACTTAGGCAAATTTTGACCCTTTGATTTTTCAACATTTCTGTGTGTTTCTCTGTGTTTATCTCAACGTCTTGCAACTTCAAACCTGCTTGCTGCTTGTCCTTTTGCCTCTCCTAGTTGTTCTTGGCAAAATTTGCTCTTTTGCCCTTACAGTTTCTCCGTTCTTTTTCCAGCTTCTTTCTGGCTCATTTCCTCTTCAATTTCTCCTTTCTAAAATAATATATAGTTCTAACAAACTATATATTATTTTTCCTCCTCTCTTTTTTTATTATATGAAATTAAATCCTTTTTTAATCATAATCAGGCAGTATTTAATTATTATTTAACTGCTTCTTTTTATCTATTTTCCTCTCAAAAACACTAAAATCAGCTCTTCCAGCCTCTGCATCCAGTCTGGCTAGTTCATCCTCTCAGCTCTTCAGTCCTTCACCACAAACTTCTGGTCCTTTGGCCATCCTGCTTTATGATCCAGCTAGTCCTGCATCATAATCTTCTTGTCCTTCAACTTCTCCTCAACCAGTTCCTCAACAAACCCTCACTAGGAACCTCCTTTGTTCCTTCTCCACACTGAACCATATTGGTTCCCACAATTCAATATGAATTAACAGTCCATCAACTAGCCTTCACTGTGACCAAACAGTCCCTCCTGCTAGTTTTCTCTTTTAATTCCGTGAACCACCTTGGTTCTTTATCTCAGTCCCCATTACCAGAACTTGTAGACCCAGGCATGAGTCTACATTTGAACTGGCGTTTGACTGGGCCCTTGCAAGTGGCAATCCACTTAGGCCATTCAACCATAGATCAATGTCTATGTGTTGTCTTTACTCACCCAGGTGATTAAGTCTGGGCTTTCAGTTGCAGAGTAATCAGCTCCACTTCCCAGAGGCCTGATCACACCAAGTTCTGCAGCTTGCTTCCCCAAGCAAACTGCCTTGGTGACACCTCTGAGCAGATCTATGCCCTCCAATGCCCACTTTGGGTTTCCTCAAAGCTCCCATAGGGGCATAGACAAGGACACCCTACCAGTCTGTTAGGTAGGGTGCTTGCTCACAGACCTCCTGTAAGTGTATTAGGGTACGTAGAGCCCTCAAAGCTCTTCCCCTCCCTGGCAGCCCGTGTTACCCGCCAGGGGTCCAAAACCTACTCCCCCCAGACAGACAAAGTTCCCTGCTTGCTATTTCAGTCTTCACCCTTCCACAGCCACAGTTCCCTGCAAGGTGAAGCACCTATAGCCCAAAGCAGCCAATTTCTTCTGCTGGGTGGAGGCAACATCTGCCCCTGGTAGTCCTATGTTACCTACTAGGCAGGCCTTATTTACCCTAGTAGACCATGTTACCTACTAGGCTTCCCCTACTTACCCCTAGTAGCCATATGTTACCTACTAGCTTACAGCGTCACCAGCTAACCACACATTGTCACTCTTCAGCATAATGTTTTTATTTGAAGCCAAATCAACCCTTGCCTGCAAAACAGCACACATGTGGATCACCACAGGGTAGTTTTGGCCTTCTTGGCCTTGGGAGAAGTGTTTTGGACTTAGAGGCCTTTGATGTCCTTGGACGCAGCTTTGAGGATGGACTTGGGAGGCATCTAAAAGTGAATTAGTATCAAAATATGAGCAATTTGGGGGTTTTTTAAAGAGAGAAATGAGAATGTTTTAAATAATAAAAGTAGCAAATTTTTTACATATAATTGTAAGCAAAGTCTTAAAATATAAAATAGAAAAATTTCAGTTTTTTTTGTAAAAAATATTTTTTTATGTAACACAAGCATGCAAAACTTTGAGTTTTGACTAAAAACTTGCAGTCAAAATGGCGTTTTTGAAGTGACATAATTGAGGTGCTGTAGCTCAAAAACATAGTGTTTTTGACCATTTTTTATATTAAATTAAAAAATTCCCAGTGGAGCTACCTCAACCAGGCCAAAGAGTAAAACTTGAATATTTAAAAAACTATCTTATACAACTGGGTTTAAAAATTACCCAGTTGTTTAGAGGAGGGAAAATCATATATACTTGCAAAGTTTCAGGCAATCTCTTACATTTTTTGCTTAAGTGGGTTTAGATGTGAAACTATACTTTTAAAAAGTGGAAAGCAAAAATTGTGGTGCAGGAATCAATATAGTGTAGCCTGGCGTCATATGTAATTTCCCCTTATTTTCCCCTATCTATTGTGTGCATCAAATCAATTGGGTGATATGAAACTTGGTGGAATTTGAAGTGACGTAAATAAGAATGGCGTAATCACCCCCTTCTATATTAAAAGCACTATTAAAATTTTTTATTAAGGAATTCCTTATCAATGTATCCATGTATAATAAAGTTATAAATTACACATAGCAAAAATGGTTTTTTTACCCAGCAATGACAATCACTAGAAGGACTATCATAGTGGCATCTTATTAGGTTGTTCTTATTATAAGTGTCTTAGATTAATACTATAGGAACATCTTCTGGCACTATACAGCAAGCTTTGATTTAGTTCAGATATAAGCTTATTTTAGTTAAAGATAATATAGTGTGATTCAAAATGACGTAAAGTCAAGGTGGCGTAAACACGCTCCACACTAAGTGATTTCATAGGTAAATAAAGTTAACAAAATAAGATTTAATAAATCTGACTCAAAGTGACATAATCAAGATGGTGTAAATTTGAGATTTCATATTATAAAGGTATATTTAAATTTTAACTATTTTATTGTTTATTTTATTATATTTTTGTGATTCAAAATCACTAACGCAAAAAACGCCATCTCAAATTAAATTCAAGATAACGTAAATCAAAGCTCTCTTTTCTAAATGGCATGTTGTACCCAAAAAAAGTATATAAAAATTATATGAGGAGTAGCAGGAAGAGTAGTAAATTACAATTGCAAAAAAAATATTATGTGGATTTTCTTTTTATTGGGAGTTAAAAATGCAAAACATAATAAAGCGTTCAAGTTCAGCACTGTCAGCCATTTGGAAAAAGCTGAATTCTCACTGTCAAGTATGCCAGAGCCGAGCAGAAAAATCAAATTTACTATGTTTTTACATATAAAACTTGCTTAAATTTAAAACAGGTTGAAATTTAACCCAAAAGCAAGGCAGTTTCATATGCTCAAAAATAAAAAACAACATGAGTTAAAAAAATAAATGAGTAGGAAGGTGTTTATTAGTGATTAAGGTATGCTGTGAGGAGCTGGGAGTGAATTATTTACCATAGTGTTGGTTACAACATTAAAAAGCTCTCTGTACTAATCCCAAAGTTAAAGTGTTGAGTGGCACTCATAGTGTGTCACTTATTAATTTAGCCTTAATCCCGAGCCTTTGATTAGTTAAATCCAAAACCAATTGTGTGGCAAGTGGATAGAGTCAGACAGAGGGGGAGTCAAGTTTCTGGTTTTTTTTATAAATTCCATATGAAATCTCTTAATAAATTGGGCTTAATTTATGTGGCACCATTTAATCCACAAACCCGAAACTGACATAATGTAAAACAAGTGGTATATTTGATTAATGTCTATACCACTAAATCCAGTATAAAGGTAATTAGGGGCCTAATTGACAACTACAGACACTAATAATAAAAATATAATAGTAAATAACAATTTTTATATAAGCACATATGTATTTTAGTAATAAAATTGAAACTTGGCTTAAAAAGTGTCAAACTGGTCACTTTTGGGTTTAGAGTGTCAAACACAGGTTTTTTCATTTCCATTAGTAAATTTACTTATAAATTGCCCCTTGAATTGGCATTTTAGCTAACCAATTTATTAAACAGAGTCGAGTTCAAGTAAATTTAACCTTGGTTTTTGGTTTCAATCCCCTAAATTACTAGTAAAAATTAGCTTAAAATCAGTTAAGCCAAAAATACTAATAGATTCATATATGCAGCACTTGACTCCCTGGTACTCAACAAAGTGTCAAGTACCAGGGAGTCAATTACCAGGGTATCACAGCCCATACCAGAGTCTGGCTGGACTCCCATAGGGGAGGCAGGCCGGGCCTGAAAGGCCATGTACACAATAAGTGTGATGTGGACCAGGTAGTTGACTGCAGTAGCTAGGGGGCACCAACTCCCAGTATGGGGCACAACCTGGTCAGCCAGCCCCAATACTGTGATATAGACAAACCCCAACTTGCTGAAGTCCTGGGCAGGAGGCGCATTGGGTAGGGGGAGCAGCAGGAATCTCCTTATAGCAGGCAGGAGATCCAGATGATGGGAGTGGTAATACTCCACGTCAAGAGTGCAGGGTGGATTGACTGTGAGGTCAGGAGTATAGCCAGGAGGATATGGGTAGGCAATATTGTATTGTGTTGTGGATTCCCAAATAGATGCAAAGAGAATAATTAAATTGGAGCAAAAATAAACAACTCCTGCAATAAGATAATAATTTCTGCGCATAAACTTGCTTTATTAAGATGTCAACGGTGAGGAGGGCTTCTCCTCCTCACTACTTATACTTGCTGGTAATTTTGTGGCCTTTTAAGCCACCAGGGAACTGATGGCATCAAATTCAGTTGAACTTACAATTTTCACTGGAATTTGCATACTTGGGCCAGAGGGTGGGTGCTCATTGGTTGGTATAACATAACTTTTCTTGAACTGCATCATGCCAAAGTGCCACAGTTATTTATAGATCCTGCAAGAGATTGAGCGCCCAATTGTGCAATCAAACAATTGCACTCCCAATGTACCATTTCCCAATAGTTGAGAGGCCCAAATTTGATAATAAAATCAAAGCCATGGATTTGAGGCTTGTGTGCCTCTCAAATCCTGGGCCATTTATTAGTTGAAAGGGGGTTTCTTGCTCTGGGAGATACTTGGTAGGGGTTCCCAAGCTGTGGAGTTTTTTGCCTCTAGGAAGGCCAGCTAATTGTCAAGGGCATTCTGGGCCCTGACATCATCCCCTACCATATTCAAGCTTGCAGAGCACAACTCTTTATTCCAAGACTTGTATTCCTTCAGCAGGTTAGCAACATTCTCCAGGTTGTATTCTGGTTCCCAAGTATTCTCTTCATTGGGGTACCCTTTCCATTTGACCAGGAAGTGAGGCTTTTGGTATCAGAGTTTATGTCCCAGGATGGCTTTGACCTTGTATTCTGTGAAACTTCCTACTTTGATGGGTGGAGGAGCTGTTCTCACTATCTGGTGCAGGAGAAAAGGCCCTTTCTTTTTTAATAACAGGGAGCAGTGGAATATGTTGTGTATCTTCCATCCAGGGGCAGTTCTAGTTGGTAGGCTACAGTACTCAATGTGTTGTAAGACCTTGTATGGCCCTGTTCTTTGGGGGCTCAATATAACACAAGGGGCAGTGGTCTTTATGTTTTTTGCACTGAGGTACACAAGGTCTCCTACTTTGATTGGGGGGCCAGGGCTTTGTTTCTTGTTGGCAAAGTCCTTGTATACTTGTACTGCTCTTCTCAGGTTCTGGGCACATTCTTCTTGGCACGTGTGGATGTTGCTGACCCAGTCTCGTCCTTCTGGAATGTCAGCTTCCTCTGTGAGAGGGGCATCTCATGTGGGGTTTAATCTGTAGTTGGCTTTGAAGGGGGACATACCAGTGGAGCTGTGGTCTTGGTTGTTGTACACAAACTGAGCCATTGGTAGGTGTGTTACCCAATTGGTCTGTTCTGAGTTAACGTAGCATCATAAGTACTGTTCAAGGACCTGGTTTACTCTCTTGGTCTGTCTGTCTGTTGCTCTGGGGATGATATGCAGTAGACAACAATATTTTTTTCCAAGTCTTTTATGATTTGTGCCCAAAACTTGGAGGTGAATTGTGGGCCTCTGCCTGAGACCACTTCTTGTGGAAGTCTGTGGTTCATGAATACTCAGTTTGCTAATAGGGTGGCAGTTTCCTTTTCTGTTACTTTGATTGTTGTTGGAATTAAGTGAGCCATTTTGGTGAAACAATTGACAATTACAAGGATGGCATTGAATCCTTTTGAATTAGGTAGCTCCACAATATAGTCCATGGATACTGACTTCCAAGGGCCTTCTGCAATCTGAAGAGGTTTTAGTAATCCTTCTGGTTTTCCTCGCTTAGTCTTGGTATGTCCACATGTCTTGCAACCACTGAGGTATCCTTCAATTTCTGGCTTCATCCTGGGCCACATGTAGGTTCTCTGGATTTCTTTGAGAGTCTTTGTATGCCCAGGGTGTCCTGACATGGGGGAGTTGTGGTATTCCTTCAGTATCTCTAAGCGCAGTGGACCTTCTGGTACGTAGGTGGGTCTGTGTAACTGCAGGGTGTTTCCATGTAAGGAGTAACCTGTTTGGTAGTATCAACTGTTGATATCTTTCTTTAAGTCTTCCATGATGGAGATGCAGTGCTGGTCTACGGTCTGAGCTAGTTGGATTTCTTCTCTTCTACTGGCTAGTCCCAGGAATAGGAGCATTGGCTCAATCCTGTTTGGAGACAGCAAGGATTTAGTGTTGAATTCTTTAATCTCTTTGGCGCTAGAAAAAAGGTCGGCTCTTTGGCTTAGGGCATCTGGTACAATGTTGATCTTGCCAGGCTTGTAGCTAATTGATAAGTTGTAATCTGCTAGGAATAGGGCCCATATAGCTTGACGCTGATTCAGTTGTTGCGGTTTAAAGAAGTATGTCAGGTTCTTGTGGTTAGTCATGATTCTCACTGGGTGGTTGGCGTCACACAAGTATCTTCTCCAATGTTTCAAGGACTGGATGATAGCAAGCATCTCTTTATTGTAGATGGGGTAGTTCAACTCAGGCAGAGTGAACTTCCTTGAGTAGTAAGCTACAGGGTGCAGCTTACTATCATGCCCCTCCTGAAGCAACACCCCCCAATGCAAAGTCAGAGGCGTCTGTTTCCACAATGAAGGGCTTATTGTAAACTGGCATTGCCAAGACAGGGGCAGAAACAAAGGCGTTCTTTAGCAACACAAAGGCAGATTTGGCGGCATCATCCCACACAAAGGGGTGTTTCTCAGAGGTGAGGCGGGTCAAGGGCAAGCAGATTGAAGAAAATTTTTGGACAAATTCCCGGCAGAAGTTTGCCAGTCCCAGGAAACTTCTGACCTCCTTGCAGCTCTTAGGTTTGGGCCATGACATCACGGCCTCTATTTTGTCAGGTGTCATTTCAAAACCTCCTTTCAGTACATTGTAACCCAAAACTCTCTTTATCTTGGAAGAACTCACATTTCTGGAGTTTACCAAAGAGTCTGTGTTCCTTGAAGCGTTGTAGGACAGCTTGAAGGTGTTCAATATGTTCTTCAGGGGTGCAACTGTAGATGAGGATGTCATCTAAGTAGGCTACACAACACTGATCCTTGAGTCCTCTCAAGACCACGTCCACCATAGTTTGAAAGGTGCTGGGCGCATTGCAAAACCCAAACAGCATAACCAAGTATTTGTAGAGACCATTTCTAGTCTTGAAAGTGGTCTTCCATTTGTCACCAGGCCTGATCTGGATCTGGTTAAAGGCATCTCTTAAATCAACCTTTGAGAAGACGTTGGCTCCTGAAAGCTGGTCCAAGAGGTCTTCAGCATTGGGTACAGGGTATTTGTTCTTCACAGTGATGCTGTTTAGGCCCTGGTAATTGACACAAGGGCGTAGGTTGCCACCCTTCTTTTTAACAAACAGTAAGGGGGATTAACAAGGAGATTTGGAGACATGTATATATCCTTTCTTCAACATCTTGTCCAAGTACTCTCTTAAGGCAGCTTGTTCCTTTATTTTACAACTGTAGACAGGTCCGTGCTTAGGTTGGGTTTCAGGGAGGAGGTCAATGGTGTGGTCAAACTGACTGTGTTTAGGCAAGGTGGTGGCTTCTTCCTCTTAGAAGACAGACTCCTAAGGCTTCAAACATTTTGGATCTCAGCCTTGCAGGATTCCATTGTGATGTTGTTTATCTCAGGGGTCTACTGAGGGTTTAAACAGGGAACCTCTAAGGTTTGGCTCTCATGAGTGACTGTCACATGATGGTTCTTATAGTCCAAGTTCAATTGGTGGTCAACCCACCATTCAAAACCTATCACTACAGGTTTGGGAAGCTTCTCCATGACGTGGAATCTGGTGGGCAGGAACTTCTCTTTTAACTTCAGGGAGACAGACTCTTTGCATTTGTGGTACAGGTCTGTTGTCTTGTTACCCAAGGTTACCAGTCAGGAGTTTCCCTGGATTGGTACACCCAGTTTCTCACCTAAGCTATGTTCCATGTAGTTGAGGGTTGCCCCGCTGTCTAGGAGGGCTACAGTGTTCACCTCATGATCATGGTAACATAAAGTAGTGTCAATGATAGGATAAGACTGGGAAGCGTTATTTATTGCTAAAATGGTGGCTCCTTGGGTTCTGTTGGAGCGGCTAATGCAGTCCTTGGATAAGTGGCCACTCTGGTGGCAATAGAAGCATAGCCCACTTCTGATGTGGCGTTGGTACTCTTCAGGGGTCATGTTCAAACAGGGCCTACTTGCACCAGGGGTTTGGTTGTTCCAGGGTTAACCAGTGTGGTATCCTTGTGGTTGGCTGAAGTCCATGCCTCTGGCAATGGCCAGGAGCTTGTCTTTGGGGAGTTTGCATTGGTGGTGTCTCATTAGGCTGGCGTGGTGTGGGTTCAGACCGTTTCTGAAATGCAGGCCTAATATGTTGTCAGGGATCTTGGCTGCCTCTGCCAGGCGTAGGAATTGTTGTATGTAGGACTCCAGGTTGTCCCTTCCTTGGGTCAGACAGATGAGCCCCATGTAGGCTTGGATCTTGGCCCCAGCAGGGGTGGTTGCAGAATTCATTCTCTCCAGGAATTGGTTATAGGAGAGTATGAGGTCTGGATCTTCCTCAAGGCTGGTCAAGAAGGTTTCTCTGGCAGCATCCTTCAGTTGGGCAGCTCACTATTATAACCTTCTGAGTGTTGTCTCTGAAGCTCTTGGGTGGGCACAGAACAGGGCGTTTATCATGATCATTCCTTTTCTGAAGCCAGCCAAGTTGTTTTTAGCAGGTCAGGAAAGGTTGTGGGGCAGCAGTATTCTGGTTTGAGGTAGAGATGGTCACAGTCTGGACCTGGGATGGCTTGGCAACAATTTCTTCTTGGCTTTTGTTCTTTTCTTGTTTCTTGGTCATATACTGTCTTAGGTAGTAAGCTGAGGTCAAAAATAAAAGCATACAAGATGCTCCTATAATCAAAGAAGAATAGGGGCCCAGGGTTACTAGTTTTGATATGGTTGATATACTGTCACAGCCCATACCAGAGTCTGGCTGGACTCTCATAGGGGAGGCAGGCCATGTACACAATAGGCGCAATATGGACCAGGTAGTTGACTTCAGTAGCTAGAGGGCGCCAACTCCCAGTATGGGGCACAACCTGGTTGACCAGCCCCAATACTGTGATATAGACAAACCCCAACTTGCTGAAGTCCTGGGCAGGAGGTGCATTGGGTAGGGGGGAGCAGCAGGAATCTCCTTATAGCAGGAAGGAGATCCAGATGATGGGAGTGGTAATACTCCACGTTAAGAGCGCAGGGTGGATTGACTGTGAGGTCAGGAGTATAGCCAGGAGGATATGGGTAGGCAATATTGCATTGTCTTATGGATTCCCAAATAGATGCAAAGAGAATAATTAAATTGGAGCAAAAATAAACAATTCCTGCAATAAGATAATGATTTCTGGGCATAAACTTGCTTTATTAAGATGTCAACAGTGAGGAGGGCTTCTCCTCCTCACTACTTATACTTACTGGTAATTTTGTGGCCTTTTGTGGCAACAGGGAACTTATGACATCAAATTCAGTTGGACTTACAATTTTCACTGGAATTTGCGTACTTGGGCCAGAGGGTGGGTGCTCATTGGTTGGTATAAAATAACTTTTCTTGAACTGCATCATGCCAAGGTGCCACAGTTATTTATAGATCCCACAAGAGATCAAGTGCTGTATTGCAAGATCAAACAATTGTGCTCCCAATGTACTATTTCCTGATAGTTGAGAGGCCCAAATTTGATAATAAAATCAAAGCCAGGGATTTGAGGCTTGTGTGCCTCTCAAATCCCAGGCCATTTGTTATTTGAAAGGGGGTTTTCTTGCTCTGGGAGATACCTGGTAGGGGTTCCTAAGCTGTGAGGGGTTTTGCCTCTAGGCAGGCCAGCTAATTGTCAAGGGCATTCTGGGCCCTGACACAGGGAGTCAAAATTATCACAGTTGCCATAAGCCATTTCATCATTTTCCATTTGATGGATTATGAAACCTGATATATAAAGCTTCAAAATCCCATTAATCAAGTAATCCACTGAAGATTGGAGTGTATTTATATTCACTGGCTTAATAATCATTTTTCTAATACTGTAAATTCAGAACCTAAATGTAAAAATGCAGGATTGTCAAATCCTTGGTCCAAATTTTGAATCACTTTTGCGGGATGGCCTTTTTTTAATTAAATTAATTTTTTGAGTATTTATTTGAACATTTTAAAATGGGGAAACTCATAGACACTTTGCAAAGTTCAAGTCAAACTGCATATTTCCAATGGATAAAACAAATTAACTGGAATCAGATTTGAAGTGTTCAAATCCATCAAATATTTTCATTAAGTTTACTATGTTTTTTGAAATTGCGGGATTGTCAAATCCAAGAACCAAATTTCAAATCACTTTTGAATGCCACTAGTAAACTTAAATAATAATTGCAGGAACTGGAATCCAAATTGAATGTACAGTAAGAAAATAGGAAATACCAACCCAAATCAAGAAGCTCCACCACAACTAAAATCAAACTAAAAATTCAATCTCAATAACCATGTTTAGACATAAAAAGTGATTAAACTTTAAAATCATCCAAAACTGGAAAGTATACAATATTATACACTTCAAATTACGGATATAGAAATTCTGCTACTATTCAAGGCTAAATCAAGAGAAAACAACTAACCACAACTAAAACAATAAATCCAAAATAATACATATTTAATTTAAAATATATATTTTATTTTATTTTTATGGACTGTCAATTGCATTATCAACCAGCTCCTGCACCAGCCTGCGGGGCAGCCTGTCCTTGAGGGTGTCCCAGAGGGTTCAAGAACAGACCCAGAGCCCAACTTGAGGGGAGTCATGCCAACACACAGGCCCCCAAAGGTGTCAGTACCAGCCAAACACCTCCCACATCTCAAGCCAAGAACATTAGCCTGAATTCAAGACAGAAGCTGCTCTCAAGGCCTGCCACAAAAGTCTCCTATACAAAGGGCATCAGGAATAATGAGGTTATATACACCTCCACTGTGTACACAGTTGTCATCTGGCCCTTCACTCTTTATCCAAGAGTTGCTACTTCCTGCCCTGTGTCTTTGATACATCATATGAGCCATTGACCACCACCAAAGAGCCATCTGCACCTGTATTTTATTCCACTATTGACGGCGCCAGTGCAACCAAGTGTGATCCCACCTTCTACACAAAGGTCCCCATCCCCTGTGTCAAGCCTGCTAGCCAAGATACCGCAATACCTGCAAAGCGCCGGCATTGGATGACACATAGTAAGCGTGAAGCTCTCCTCAACTGCTTGAATGGGGGAATGGCAGTTTGGGATATTGCGTCCCAATTTGGTGTCACAGCCAGATACATTGCTGACATCAACAACAAGTATGGCAACACTGGGCAAATTGCCAAATCCACCAAGGCTAAACAGACAGCCCAACCTACTTCAGCCCTATTCACATTGACGCAATCAAGCAGTGGGTAGCCAATGATTGCCACCTGGACACACTTGCTGTCCAATCAATGCTTGCCACAGAGTTTGGGCTTTTTGCTTCTAAAACCCTTGTATACAAAGCAATGGTCAAATTGGGCTTCTTGTGGAAAGTTCTTGGAGTTTCTCTGTACAATAGGAACAGCAAGAAGACCATCAAGGATCAACACATTTATGCTGAGACAATCTGGCCCTAAAAGAGACTGGGAATGTCCAGTTCTTCTACATTGTCAAATTGTTGTTTTAATCCTCACTCAGGTCTAGGCATGGGCGGGTCAAGAAGGGGTCCAAGGAAGGCGTAGCCCATTGTGAAGCTGTCTGCTCCCAGACATATTCAATGGTTGCTCTTCTGGGTCCTTGAGGTTTAGATCAATACCAGATGATTAAAGGCTCCCATAACAGCGGGACATTTCTTGATTTTCTCCAAACTGTCAAGGAGTATCTCCGGATCAATTACCGCAGTAAAACCAATATTGTTGTGTTGGATAATGTTAGGCTCCACAAAGTGGATCTGGTTGTGTCCAAGTTCCCCCCCCCATTGATAAAAACAGCCACACCTCAAGCCACTGGCTTACCAATTGTCCAATGAGACTTCTCTTCCTTCTGCCCTATTCTTCATTCCTGAATCCAATTGAGGAGGTCTTTGGGTGGATCAAGAATAAGGTGAAGAAAGGCCTCCCTCAGGACACCAAGGATCTCTTCAACATCCTTGAGGTCAGTCAATTTGAGATGCCACCCAATGTGGTGGCAGCTTTTTACAAGCACTCAGAATCCTTCCTCCCCAAAGCCCTGGCCTCCAAGCCAATCAGATAAATGGGCGCTCCAAGTTTTATTTGTTTTTATTTTTATTTATTTTGTTTTTATTAGGACTAAAAAAATATTATCTATATATAATGACGTGACATTTGATTGTATTATAAACAAATAAGAGTTTGTAGAAAAGGTAAGTAAAATTAATTATACTAGATATAGAGACACATATTTTTATTATAATGCACTAAATGTTGTATTGACTGTTGTGCTAAAAAATAAATAGATTAAAAAAGATAGAAATAGATTAATTTTATTTAAACAATTGTGAATCCTGTGTTGGTACTTTGGCTTTTTTAAGCCACAAATTGAACCTTGCAGGTCATCATCTGATCCTTATTATTTCAGTGCCACTATAGCCACACAACACAGAAGCCAATGATTTTCATATATTGCTTACTAATTAGTACTTAGGATGCAGGTCAAGCATATCAAATATATTTACCAAATCATATTACAAGGGAAAGGTAATTTGAGTTCTAAACAATCACTTGTTTAGAACAATAGTGGAGCAGGCCGCATGATGCAGATAAATTCAATTTTTGTTGTTTATCTATGTAATAAATGAACCCATACTTGACAAGCTAGTAAATAAAAAAATTTTTAACTTAGTTTTTATTATTTGACATAGTCACAACTATAACTAATGTCTTGTAATATATTTAGATATATTACTATTATAGTTTACCTATTAAAACTAAAAACAATCTTAAAATATTAAAAGTAAAATTGTAATTATAAATCTTAAAATTTATCTTAAAGTTAAATATTAAAATTTATATATTAAAGTTTAAATATTAAAATTTATATATTAAAGTTTAAATATTTTTATTTAATTGTGAATTATTTAATATTTAAATATTTAATATTAAAATTTTAGTAATTAAAATATGGAATATTAAAATTTAGATATTAAAATATTTAAAATCATAATATTACATATTTTGATATTAAAATTTTAATAATAAAAATAAAAAAATTTAAAAAAATAAAATTTAAGTTGCAAGGGAAGATGACTTATTAGGGGCATGCAAATTGCTAAGGGGGATGAAATTATTCCGGGCCCCCGCATTATTCCCCAAAATTATATTTTCTTCTGATGCGTCCAATTGGGACCACATACTCTTCTGTGCGTGGTGGACAACTCTGGCGCCAATTGCTAGAGGGGTAGTGCTCAACACCCCAGTGGTGGTGGAGTGTCTTATAAAAGGCAATATCAAAAGCAAATTAGCAAGGAGTTGGTTCTCTGGAGGTATTGTGTACCTGTACATCAAAGTTAATGTAAAACAGTCATATAGAACATGCTCTACAGTTTGGTAGCCCTGCGGCATCTTCCTTTTATCCAGTGCCAGCTGGCAGACGTCCATCTGAAGGGGGACGTCCTCCAGATTCTTCATGTTGGCCTTCATAATGCAGTGTAGTACTACCCTGAGGTAAACAGCAAGATGATGTTGCTGTGAGGTATAGATTTCTGCAAATAAACAGAATTTCTTGTAGATTATAACTAATTGATTTGTATAGGCCGTGTTTGAAAAATTGAGTAAAGGAGAGTCCAGCATTTTGGAGGCATCTGCGGCCCATGCCTCTGCAAACAATATGAATAAAGGTTTCATCTTATTGACTAAAAATGCATCTCCTGCTTTATTTGATATTGATTTTATTAAATTATTGAATATTGCGGCTTTGATGTTTTCTTGTGGAACATGAAATTAACTTTTTTTCAGGTTTATTTCATATGTGTTCATAGTTGAAAATAGAAAATGTTCAAAGCATTCAAATATATATTTGTCAAAATTCATGTTGGCATTTATTTGGATATCCATCATTCCTTTGAAGTTGATACTTGTGCCTACTTCATAGGCTTCTTTGACCCAGGTTGAGCTTCCTTCTGGCGCTTTGAATTCCCTATTCATTATGTCTTTTGTTGCATATTGATTGATGTTATCTTGTACTATTTTATTTATTTGATTTTTATTCATTTGTTTTACAGGGGCTATCAGTGATTGGTAACCCCCGTAGAACCAACTTGGCGTAAAAGCTGCCACTTCTGCAACCTCATCCCCATCCCTAGTTATGACTAAAGTAAATACAAATAAAACATAAAAAGACCTACTGATTGTTTCCCCTGTGACCCCCTCAGCCACAGGCGCTCCTCCAGCAAACTTCATGAGTGTTGGCTGCTCTTCATATGTTTTTCTGGGTTTGGTTTTCCTTATTTTCTGTGTTACTTGTGTTTCCTCTTGATTTTCATTAGTTGAATTTTCTTTGTTTTTTGAGGAGCTCCTGCTTCTTGACTGTGTTTTTTCATCTGTTTCCATTTGATTATTTCCCTCTTTGTTGGTGTATATTTCCTGTGAGATTTCAGTTCCTTGAATCAGTTTGATCTTATTATTGTTTTCTTTGGCCCCCTGCCAGAACTCCCACAAATTTTAGGCCATGTCATTGAACTTCAGACTTGATAGAATTATTTCCTGTAGATTGAGAAACATTTCTTTGTTCTTTTTGTCTATAATATTTCCTAATTTATTCAGAGCATCTTCTTTTGACTGGATTAGTGGCTGGCCCTTGTTACCCAGCTTTCCTGTTACTATTTCCCTGATATTTTTTTCTAGTTCAACAACCTTTTGCAGGTATGCTTCTAATTTGTTTATCAAGTTATAGATATTTGGCATTTTGTTTGAATTACATCAAAAACTGATTTTTTATAGTACTACCTTCAACACATGGATATTTTTCATCATCATTAATTATTTAAAGACCATAAATGTAAATATTGCATTAAAGTATTGCAATTAGATGTCAACTCTTGACATTATGATATTATATGCATAACCAATTCATTTTGTTTAATAAAATTCATTGTAAATGAGACCTTTTTCATTGTAATTTATTTAAATTGACTGTGTTTATATTAGAGAGCCATTAACGCTTAGTATGATATTGATACATTGTACATTTTCAGTCTTCATATTTACCTATTGGTAATGATTCTATAAAAATTTTAGTTATATTTTGTGAGGTAATAATAATGTTATGTGTTACTAAATTACTGTTTATTACCATTAATTGGCTGATTTTCTTTGCTGTGGCAATAGTGCATTTCTGATATTTATGCACTAGTATCTAATTGGTTGGTTTCACATCCAATCACACAGGCAATAGGAAATCAAGTTGGCACTGTAACCACATCTGGTCTTGGGGTGGCAACTTGAGTTCCTATTGCCTATGCAATTGGATTTGAAACCAACCAATTGGATACTAGTGCATAAATATCAGAAAATGCACTATTGCCACAGCAAAGAAAATCAGCCAATTAATGGTAATAAACAGTAATTTAATAACACATAAAATTATTATTACCTTGCAAAATCCAACTAAAAATTTTACAGAATTATTACCAATAGGTAAATATGCAGACTGAAAATGTACAATGTATCAATATCATACTAAGCGTTAATGGCTCTCTAATATAAACACAGTCAATTTAAATAAATTACAATGAAAAAGGTCTCATTTACAATGAATTTTATTAAAAAAATGAATTGGTTATGCATATAACATCATAATATCAAGAGTTGACGTCTAATTGCAATATTTTAATGCAATATTTACATTTATGGTTTTTAATTAATTAATGATGATGAAAAATATGTATGCTTATAATTTTAAGCTATTTGTAAAGTGTACAACATTGTATTAATTTATGGAAAATGCTGATAATGCAAAAAGAAAATATTGTTAATTATGAATTGAAAGAGATATATTAATTTTAATAAGTTGTCACAAAGAAAAGATTTATTTACTAATCAAAGGATAGGAAGGGGAGGGGGAGGGAATGGGCGGAATGAACATTGCCTTCATCTGCGCCTGTGAAAGGGACAGCATCAGAGATAGTGGGGGGGATTGGTAGTGGCTTGGGCCTCAGGGTTAGAATGCAGGTGGCTTGATGGGGGGTTGAGGAGGCAGGATTTGCTGACTGGGAAGGGGCGGCAAGAGAAGTTTGCTTCAATTGCTTGAATTCTTCTTCTGTCACATATACGGGCTTGACAAAACGGATGGACTGGCGTAAGGGGAGGTCCTTTCTTGACTTATCACTATCACTTGCATAGAAGATGATGAGATCAAATAAGTCCTGGACAAACACGGAAGGGAAAAGCTCATAACCCTTATTAATTTGCATGCACAGTTTGTTGTAGGTGGCAGGCTATAAGCGGCTGAGGGCGGAACCAAATTGTAGAGACATGTATCTGCAAGATTCATGTTGGCATGGTTGATGGGGTAGGACCAACAGGTATTCCCTGCAGCCCTGATTTCTTGGGTTGCCCATATCTGCTGCTCCATCTCTGCACTCAGTACAACTGTGTGCACAGCATTTTGTGTGGCCCACTACTCCAGCATGGCCTTGTGCTCTGTCTGGTAAGCACACCCATATGCAGTGTTTTATATTGTGGATTAGTGATTGACACCCAATGGGGAAATTGCCAATAAAACCCTGACAAACAATACAAGATTGAGCCGCTCTTGAACATGTCAGACTGGATACACTTCTCTCCAAAGTCTTGGATACTGGCCAAGATCTTAGTGTATGATAGGAAGATGGCGTCATTACAAGCCCTCATTTCCCTTCCTTTGATGAAATTGACAACAGTACAATCATAGGGGTCAGTGTCCATCAAAATGGGGCCACTGAGAACCTGATTGGATAAGATTTGGGCCGCAACCACAACTCCGTGCATCCACAAATTCACTGTTCATTTGTTGGTGAAGATGCTGTGGGGTCCCAGCTGAAGACAGACCTGGACCAGGGGCATCTGCAGGTCACGCTCCATGATAGCCATCATGAGGGGGTGGGCTTTTTCACCTTTGGTTGAAGAATGGGCACCAGTTGGGGTCTTCTTGGTAAACGGTCACAATTGTTGTGGGCTCTCAGGGTTGCAGCCACAGTAGACTTTGCAAAACCCATCACGGCTGCAATTTTCCCAAGGAACATAAACAACCCTTGTTTTTTGACCATTTTGAGAACAATCTCCTGGATGATCAATTTTCTTCTGCGCCTTGCAGGCTGATTGGCTGGGGGTGGGATATGTCTATCTTTGGAACCAGGCAGTGCCATCTGATTGGCTGTTTTGGGATTTGTGGCTCTCTGGATGACCCCATGGCTCAAATGGCTGGCTCCAGATGTCATTGTTGCTGTATGATTTTGGTTAGCAGCTGCCTGTGCAGATGGGCAAACAGGGCCATTCTTGAGGACGCGGGAGAAAGAACAAACTCCTGGGTAGTGCTTGGGGAGGGGCATGCAGGTTGGGAATGACTATAGAGGGAGGCTTCACTATTGGAAGACCCAGTGTAGCCCTGCATGATTTTTTCAAGGCCAGGGAACAGCTTGTTTATTTGGTTGGTGTTGGAAGAAGACATAATAAAAATTTTATTATAATTTAAAACTCAAGAAGAGAAATGTATATTTTAGTCAATTTTATTGTTATATATGGTAAGTTGGTGATCATTACAATCTAAATTTAGCTGCCCTAAAATGGAATAGGATGATTTTTGAGAACACCTATGATTCCAAAAAGAATCATCACAAATCCACTCTAGATCCTTTGATTTCCTATTTGAGACACCCATAAATTATATTTATTTCAAATTCCTTGCAATTATGATTTGAAACTTGGTTCTTGGATTTGACAATCCCGCAATTTTGGATTTTTTAAGGTTTACATGTTGTCTATGATTTGTTTGCATACAGGAAATATTAAATTGTACTTTAGAATCCTGTATTTCTGATTCATATATTCTGCATTTTTTTGCTGATTTTTGTCTTTTGTTAGTTGAGTTATCTGCTCAAGGGATTCAAAATTTACCAATTTAAATAAACCAAAAAAGTCAAATTAAATGGTTAATTTTATTTAATATTTTAATTTTCACTCAGCTGAGTTGCCCGCAAAAGTGATTTGAAATTTGGACCAAGGATTTGACAATCCCGCATTTTTATGTTTAGGTTCTGGAATTTACAGTAATATATGGAGATTTTTGATGAGATATTCAGAAAAGTACCAATTAATATCCCTTTTTGACTTATTTCTTCTTCTAGCTATATGATTTTCCAGAAGTTCTAAGCTAATTAATCAGGATAGATGATTTATAACAAAATAAAAAATGACATAATCATATATACTTATCAAGAGAAACTGATAGTGGCTGCAAAATCAGGATCCTACAAAAAATAAACACTGACGTTATCACTGTTTTTCCTTGCAATTGGATTTAAAGCAGGCAGAAGCCACCTTTCTGTACATCCATAGTTATATTATGTGGCGCAATAAATGTATGTCATGGTGACCAAGTTAGTTTCTAAATTGTGTCAAAGGAAATTTAGGGTCTCTATACAGGAGATCAAGCATAATTATCTATTCTTTGGTCATCTATGATTTGGGTATCAACATCTTCTTGAAATCAAAAGTATTTCTCTTTTTAATGTAATTTTTGAGCTTCTGCATATCAGTAGCATATGCAAATTTGGTCTGGCTTGTGATATTGCCCAATTTAAACCACACTGGTTGAGCATCAAAATTTTGGGGCAAGAAGATATTCCGTCAATTATTTTTCTGTTGACTGATTTATAGTCAAATTTGATCCAACTATAATTTTCTTCATATGTAATTTTTTAAAATTTAAAATAAATCAAAAAATTGATTATAATCTATTTACTAATAAAAGCTATGCTTCACACATGTTACAACATCTTCAATTACTCCCTCTTGGGGAAGCAATTCCCTGAGCAACTCTCCAAATGATTCCCTGACTAATCATTAAGTTGTTGGTACTCTTATTATTTGACCGTCTATTATGGGATGGAACATTGAGTCCTAAGAGAAACACTACTTGGACAAGCCCCTGATGGCCATAACATACATAGACAACATATGCTCCCCATGATACTATATAATACTCCAAACTCATATCTAATAAAGCATACTTTTTTTCTTAATTTTCCCCTTAATCTTGTTTATTATACTTCCCAGAAGTATATACTCAACACACATATATATAATTTCATTTTTTATATTTAAGAGGCTTAATTTTAAATATTTACCTTATTAAAATATAATTAAATTAAATTTCACTGCCAGAAAATAAAAAATAAAAATAAAAAGTTTCAAAGAATAAATTTCATGGGGAATAATTTCTTTATTTTGTATTTTTGATTTTTCATTCTTGAAAAGTAAAAAATTTACATATGAAGAAAATTATAATTGGATCAAATTTGACTGAAAGCATCTGACAGAAAATAATTGACAGAATTTCTTCCTGCCCTAAAATTTCCTGGAGAACTTGGGTGGTGATGATTTGCTGTTTGGTCCTTGCTGTTACAGTAGTTTTAAAAGCTATGGCAACAACCAAAAATACCTCAGATTTAAACAAAATGATTTCAGTTTTGAACAAAATCCAACTATCAGGTTAAAATATACACTCTGTTAACAGGATTTTTTGGCGTTAATAGGCAAAATGGGTCAATAAAGCAAAGAAGTGCTCACACGCAAAGCAAAACTATTCAAAATACAATCTGAAAAGCATTGATTCACAAACAAAATGGTGTGAGTTGAATTTTGGTGTACATATGTTTACTATGTTAATTGGTGACAAAATACACCCAAGCGCAGTGAGTCAAAACTCAACCCAAAACCAAAACACAATAGCAACTCACTATGTAAACAAAATCACTCAAATGTTGTGTGCAATGGATTGTAATCAAGAATAATACAGTAGTTTTAAAAGCTATGGCAACAAGCAAAAACAATTCAGATTTAAACAAAATGAACTCAGATTTAAAAAAAATTGAAATGAATCCATATCTATTGTAAATCAATATAAATTCATTTAAAATTAATTTTGTTTAAATCTGAGTTCATTTTGTTTAAATCTGAATTGTTTTTGCTTGTCGCCATAGCTTTTAAAACTACTGTACCAAGGTATCTAAAATAAGACACACAACCTGAGACATAAATTTTAAAAATGTTGTGTTAGGTGCTTACTTTGGCGTAAAATCTGGGGAAATGGGTGGAAATTATTTTCTATATTCTAAAATGGGTGTGGTAAAACCAAAAACAACTAATTAAGAAATAAAAAATCTATAATTGGGATATGGGGGTGAAAAATATTAATTAAATATCTATATTCAGATAAAAGCAAAAATTAAAATTAAGGAGTGACTTAATCAAGTTTTATTTAGTATTTTATTAAATTGTAAAATGGAAGGTACACAACAACAGAGTGACAATGCTCCTGTTATGCGCCGCAATTGCAGGTGCCCCGCAGGTCAAAGAACAGAGTTAGTGCAACCCAAGTGCCTACTCAGGAAGGAGACAGGAGAGGAGAGTTCAATAGTGAAGCTGCACTGACACAGCTGGTTCAAGGAGCACAAGCTGCTAGGGTGTGGAGCATCAACCCTTGGGTCCCCAAGCTGACCTGGAAGCCCACCAAGGTTACTACAACAAAAATGGTTGGAAACAAGGAGGTAGAACTTACCTTGTATGTGTTTGACGTTGTGTACCAGCAAGAGTTGGTCCCGTCAGCTATGCTGGAGAAGGTTAAGCCTGTACTTGACACTAGCTATGAGACTTATGTCAGTGATAGTAACCAGGAAGAGGAAAAGGATCCTGAGTTCTACAGAACCAATGAGGGACAGTTGGTGTTAAAGAAAGTTGCTGTGTTTTACACCAAGGTGCCTATGCCTTGCAAGCCAGTCTCCAATCAGGATCTGGATTCACCAACTTGTGCAAAGCCCGCTCAGAAGTGCATCCCTGATATCAAATGCATCATACTGCTCAAGCTAATGCAGATTCTGGTGATTACAAGGCAGCTGCAGCTCTTGTTGGGGTGGATCCCAAGTATGCCTCCAAGACCTTCAACAAATTCATTGATACTGGCTGAGTCCTTGCCACAGAGAAATCCTTGCGTGTTTCCACTATTCTCACCAAGGAGCACAAATGGGCAATCCACCAGTTAATAACCCAAGATTGAAATCTTGAACTGGAAAATATACAGGCCATAGTCAAATCTACTTTTGGGGTTGAGGCCTCAATTTCCTTATCCTACCATCTGGTGAAGGGAATGTGGTTTTCATGGAAAAAACTTGGGGTATCCCCCTACAATAGAAACAGTTCTTCCAATGTCAAGACCCAGAAAAAATATGCAGAGAGTGTACACTGCCCTCAAAAGCTAATGGGATGATCAAATTCTATAACATTGACAAATCAGCATTTACCTTGTCTATGCAGAATGCATATGGGTATGTCCCAAAAGGCTCAAAGGATGGGGTAGCTTGACATGCTACAGTCTGCGCCACAGCCTATTCAATGGTGGCTCTCCGCAGTCAAAAGTGGGTCAAGATCTATCAAATGATACTAGGCTCCCACAACAGCTGTACCTTTTGTAGAATTCCTCTGATTGGTCCAGGAGCACCTGAGGCGCACAAGCCCAGGCTTCACAAATTTAATAGTGCTGGATAATGTGGGTCTCCACAAGGTGGCCAATATTCTTGAAGAATTCCCAACAATTGACACCGGCATTGCAGTGGGCCCTAGCAATTGGCCACATCAAATTTGCGCCTTCTCTTCCTCCCTGCTTATTCAGCCTTCCTAAATCCCATTGAAGAAGTTTTTGGGTGGCTCAAGCAAGTTGTAAAGCAAGAGACCCCAACTGGGACTGAGGACCTATTTGATTTACTGCAGGCCGGGATTCACACCCTCCCAGCTGAGACTGTGGCCAAATTCTATGGCCACACTGATTTGTTCATCCCCGTGTGCCTTGCCAAACAGCCAATCAATTAAAGGCTTAGTGTGTCTGCCTTTTTATATTCTATAATTTATTAGTTAAGATTTATTAATTATCATTTTATATTTAGAAGCTTCCAAGTCTGCAATCACATTCAGCAGGACCATCAATGAAGGTTTATAATGTATTTATTTTATATATTTTTGTTATGGCATCTGAGGCTATCCCACACACTTGATACTGGATTACGCAAATATATTTATATCACTCTTAATAAATAAATATAAAAATGAATTTAAAAAAATTAAATGGTTAATGTACAACTTAGAGGTATATTTTATTAAAATATATTATTTTGCTTTTTGAAAACCTTCTCTGGGATTTATTTTGCAAAACTTGCTTGCTAAAATAAAAATTACTGTAAATTCAGAACCTGAACGTAAAAATGCGGGATTGTCAAATCCTTGGTCCAAATTTTGAATCACTTTTGTGGGATAGCCTTTTTTAATTAAATTGAATTCTTTGTATTTTTATCTGGATTTTTAAAAATGCAGGAACTCATAGACACCTTTCAAAGTTCAAGTCAAAATGCATGTTTCCAATGGACAAAATGTATTAACTGGAATCAGATTCAAAGAGTTCAAATCCATCAACCATTTTCATTAAGTTTACTAAGTTTTTTGGAATTGCAGGATTGTCAAATCCAAGAACCAAATTTCAAATCACTTTTAAATGCCACTAGTAAACTCAGATATTAATTGCGGGAACTGGAATCCAAAATAAATCTACAGTAAGAAACTAGGATAAATCAACCCAAATCAAGAAGCTCCACTCTGGATAAAATCAAATGAAAAATCTAATCTTAACAACCATGTTTAGACATGAAATTAAGTGAAGTGTAAAACTGTCTAAACTGGAAATAATGCAATTTTCTGCACTCTAAATCACTAATATAGTAACCACAAAACCATATAATGATATATGAGCTGCCCTCCTGATGACATATAAATTTTTTAAAAGATTTTTGGCCCCTGGCTATGTTGGGGGCCAAACAAACTTTATTTCAAGGAAGAAAGGAGGGGGTAAATATAAACCATCAGTTTACTACACTATGTATTCATGTTTTGCTATTAAGGATACTTGATTAAAGTAGATTTTAAAAAACGCTAATAATAAAATAGAATTATATATTACAATCTATTTTTAAAACATTGCCTTTTCCTTGGTGTGTAGATAGTTCATATGCTTTTGTTAATGTGCTTACATTTAATTGGATAGTTTCTCTTGTTGCCTTAGCAATAGGAAATCAAGTTGCCTCCACAACTACAGCTGGTCTTGGGGAGGCAACTTGATTTCCTATTGCCAAGGCAACTGGAGGAGAAACTATCCAATTAAATGCAAGCACATTATCAACAGCAAATAAACTATCAATACATCAAGGAAAAGACAATGTCATAAGATAGATTGTAATATATAATTCTATTTTATTATTAGCGTTTTTTAAAATCTACTGTAATCAAGCATCTAAGTTTTAGCCGCACTTAAAATGGAATAGGGTAATTTTTGAGAATGCCTATGATTCCTAAAAATAATTAGCACAAATCCAGTCTAGATCCTTTAGCATACTTTTTGAGACACCCATAAATTATATTTATTTCAAATCCACCTCATTTTTTATTTGAAATTTGGTTCTTGGATTTGACAATCCTGCAATTTCAGATTTGTTAATTTTTACATGATGTCTATTTTTTGTTTGACATACATGAAATCTCAAATCAGTCATTAGAATCCTGCATTTCTGATCCATGTATCCTACATTTGTTTGCTAAGTTTTGTCTTTTTGTTAGTTGAGTTATCTGCTCAAGAGATTCCAAATTTGCCAATTTAAATAAACCAAAAAAACTCAAATTAAATGGTTGATCTTATTAAATATATTTAATTTTCACTCAGCTGAGTTGCCCCCAAAAGTGATTCAAAATTTGGACCAAGGATTTGACAGTCCTGCATTTTTATGTTCAGGTTCTGAATTTACAGTAATAAAATAAATATAAAAAAGTAATGATTAAAATTCAAATGTAGATTTAAATGTGGAATTATATTTTTATTAGGTGCTCCTATAGTGAGTTTTTCAATATGTACCCACCCAGCAATGGAAGTGGCGCACAACCTCCACCACCACACCAAAGACAGTGGACACACCCTGATTAAAATATTCTTGGCAGCTAGTAAAAGGGAGTATGATGAGATGGGAGAGAAGCAACAGCTTCTCTGGCAGGGCTGTAGAACCGTAAATTCCAGCCAGGACCAGGGCATCCTGGATCACATGGTCAACCAAGTTGTACCTGGGGGAGACCTTCTTGTTGTCCAGGGAGAACTGGGCCTTGTCAATCCCAAGAAAGACCCTGTCTAGGTCCTCCACACTGGTGCTCATTCCAAAGTAAAACAGGAACCCAAGGTAAACAACAAGGTGAAGCCTTTGCCCAGTAAAGGCTTAAGTGAATTTGCACAGCTTATTTCATACTGTACTTATTTTCTTTTTGTGTTTGGTTTTCAGCAAAGATCAGCTCCATGGCCACAGGAAGCCCTGCCTCATTAGTGTTCCAGGCCAACCCAAAGTTGGCAAGTAGGATTTTTGTCTTCTTTATGGCTGTTGTGTCTGCAATAGCCAATTTCAACACCTTGAGCCTGAAGTCCTCTAACAGGTAAGACAAGGTGTGCTCCAGGGGGTAGCAGAAGCAAGCAGCTGCATGGGCCTGGCCCATCTCTAGTATATTCTTGAATTGGAGCATTGCCAGGACGTCCCAAAAAGCTCAATGGAGTTTACACAGTAAACTCCATTGAGGTATACCAGGTCCAGGCAGACCAGTTGGGCATCCTTGTAGGCAGTAAATTCCCACTCAGGTGCCCCATTGCATATGTAAGCTCAGTTAATGCCTCCCTGAATATTGGGAAGGACCCATGGATTCTGTCTCCAAGCTCCCACACAACAGGGGGACACAGAAACAGCTGCCTAGCCACATGATTGGCGTAGTTGGCATAAAAGGTGGCGGGGACAAATATGACCAGGACCCAGTGGAGTTCACCATCAACATCTTCTAAAAAAACAGGTAAGTATTTAAGAATTTTTATTAATTATACTTTTTTAGGGTACCTTCTCAGTGTTTCCTCTTCGCCGGCGGCTTCAGCCGGCTTTGCCATTCTTGGTGCAAGAAGTTGAGCAGGCAACTCTGTGTCCTCTGTTCTTGGTGACGCTTTGCAGGTTTGAGATGGGCATATATCTCAGGGTTATCCGTCCAGACAGACAGCACAGAGAGGGCAAAGGAACTTGAATTGAAGGCCTGCCATGATGTGCTTCTAGACATTTAAAAGCTTTTCAATTGTTGTTTTGGGGGTTTCTGGCATCTTGGCCATGAGTGCCTTGGCAGACACCTTTTCAATTTTGTCCCCTTCAAGGACAGCAGACTTAACTCTTGCTTTGACCTTGCGGTCAATTTCTTTGATCTCTGCAATTGCAGAGTTGAGATCCTTCAAAAGCTTCTCTAATTCTCTCATTGATTTTTTACTAACCTTTCCATATGTTTTTATAGCTTTCATCCCAATAAAATCTGTATTATTCTGATACTATTGCCTCTTTGTTTATCCCTGTTTGTTTTCAAATTACTCTGATATCCCATTTTTACCCATTGTGTATATGTTTTACGCTCAACTCAATATGTGTTGTTTGCTTTATGTTGACATTGCTTCTTTAATTGCCATATTATTTTTGGAGCTTTGCACAGCCCCTTGTGAAAATATTAACAACAAATTGGTGGTTGTCAAAATTTGAATTAGAAAATTATAGGTTAATTGTGTTTAGATAAAGTTTTACTGATCCAAATTCAGAAACTTAATGATAAACTTTAAGCCAATCAGGAGCTGAGTGATAAAGTGAGTGTTGTGACAAAAAGAGGTCATTCAAAAATTCTTTGATGCATGTGCGCTAATTAATATGATTAGCTGGTTGGTTTGCCATTGTCAACTTGCCACAGCAACAATGGTGCATAATGGCAAAGCAACCAGCCAATCATATTAATTAGCGCACATACATCAAAGAATTATTGAATGACCCTTTATGTCACAACACTCACTTTATCACTCAGACTCCTGATTGGCTTAAAGTTTATCATTAAGTTTCTGAATTTGGATCAGTAAAAATTTATCTAAACACAATTAAACTATAATTTTCTAATTCAAATTTTGACAACCACCAAATTGTTGTTAATATTTTCACAAGGGGCAGTGTTTGGGTGCTAGAAAATAGCTGTGTTCTGGATCTAGATACATGGCATAGTAAATATATGGTTTTATAGAAATAAGCTGAACATAAAGAAGACCCAACTATAAACAAAGAGAACACAAACAATTGAAATTCAAAACAAAGATAATATAAATAGAAAATGTTTGGCAACAGGGGGTTTATTGGGATGGGGAGAGTGACTCCTAGTAGGCAGAATAGCGCAGGAAGGAAGACAAAGAGGCAGTGCTGGCCTGGGGGGTCTGGGATTGGGTGGGTGGGGCTGGAAGGTGGGAGGTAGTGGCAGTGGGGGTAGGGGTAGGAGGATTTTGCGTGATGGCCACCATACACCGCTTGTCATATTTCTTGTCTGTCATTGCCTTGATTGGCTGGTATGTGGCTGTGTTACAGGGTGGGAGGCGCTTATCCTTGCGTGATTGGCTGTCCATGTTCATGTGGAAAACCATTTGGGCAAACAATTCAGCCACCATTTGGTGACCAAAGAGAGAATTGTGGTCAAGGGCCCCAAGATAGAGGTCATTGAAAGCCTGAGGGCGGCGCTCCTGGAGTGTATCTCCAATATTAAAGAACACAGCATCAGTCAAATGGATGTCTGTGTGATTGGTGGGGTACACAGAGGCCTGATGCCCGCATTGCTGGATAGCCTTGAGGGCAGTGGAGCCACTCTCCATCTGGTGGCTCAAGAAAACCTGTTACTTAGGAATTTGAGCAATCCCAGGAGTCAAGTAATCCACCAAGGATGTGGCCGTATTTGTAGCTATTGGTGAAATCTGGGTTTGTCAAATGGTAGACAAAACTCCTTGGCTGAAGCAGCCAGAAACACACCAATGAACATCCTTTTCTTGACCTTCTTCCTCCCTTTTTGGGTGTTGGCTCTTCCTTGGGCGCCAAAATTGTTAAAAGCTATTGACAGCTTATAATAGAAGATGAAGATTATGCCATCTGTTAGATCAGTCAAGCATTGGACCAGGGTGGATTTGATGGCAGAATCATACAGGAAATCTTCAGCGCCATCCCATTGGTCACCAGCAAAATTGGTAAGAATCCGTATTGAAGCCACCTTTCCATGCATCCAGAGCTGCACCATGCGCTCAGACACCCAAATGCCATGGTGCACAAGTTGCTTATGGACCTGGGTCAAGGGAAGCTTGGGGTCCCGCTGGAGGAGGTTAAGCATGATTGGGTAGGCTTCTATGATTTGGGACTTGAGGGCCTTCTTGGGCTTCTTGTACGTCCCAATCAGATTCCCTTTGTTCATTAGGTTGTTGAACTCCCACATTATGGTGGCTTAGGTAAATTTCAATTGGTCAGCAATCTGATCCCAGGACAGACCTTGCAGATTCAGTGCCACAATTTCCTGGAGAATTTGGGCAGTGATGATTTGTCACTCAGGGCACTGGGCTGCAGGAGCTGAAGCCTGATTGGCTGTAGGGGGCAGGTTGGATGGTGGCAGGAAGTTTTTCCAAATCAAGGTTGCCATCCTGATTGGTTAGTTGGTGGGCAGCTTGTGCTAGGGTGGGTATAGGAGTGAGGACAGAGCTAGACACTAAGTGACTACTGAACAAGTCAAAGCCATAGGAGCCAGGGGTCAGGTACAGGTTGGCTTCCTCATTACCCACCTCAAAGTCTTGGGTGTAAACAGGTGACTCCAAGCCCTGAGCCTTGCCTCTATTGAAGCTGGCTTGGCTGCTTCTGGTGCTGTCAAAGATATTACTCTTAAAAACCATTGTAAAAAACCAAGGATAAAATCATTAAAAGTAGAAGTTGAAAAAATTTGATTTATTTTTATTGTAATCACCATTCCATATTTGGAAGGTTTCCAAAATCATTCCATACAAATAAGGATCCATGAAAATGAATAAAATGCCTCTGTTCCTAAATCAGATAGCTGTTGATTGGCTGTAAAACTGTTATACTTCTATTTTAGGCTGCTCATACTACACATCTTGTATAAATTCATTTTGTTTTGTGCTTGTTGAATCTTGCTTCTAGATTGCTCAAATTTTGTTTTATTTTAGTCCTTCTGTTGATGTCTCATATGAATCCTGATTGGATTATAATATACTCCGGAACAGCATCCATTCATCTCACTTGTTGCGTCAGTTCATTTTGTTTGTGGTTTAAACAACTCCGCTTGATATTTGCTATAATTTTGTATAATGGGCTAGTGAAATTTTGTTTTTGGTTTGACAGTTCATTTATTAACCAAAAATATTTGAATTATTTGAATCCTGAATCTTGCTTGACTTGGATTTTGTTCAAATCTGAAATCATTTTGTTTAAATCTGAGGTATTTTTGGTTGTTACCATAGCTTTTAAAACTACTGTACAGGAGCTGTAGCCTGATAGTTGTAGTCAAAGCCATTTGGCTCTTGGGATTTGATTGTTTATAATAGGGCCACCAAAATGATTGGCTGATTGACTTGTGTCTTTTAAGGGTAAAACAAAGAAGCACATCCAGATCTGTGTATCTGATGATGCTTCAACAGGGTGAGCTCAGTTGAATCAGGAAACATTAAAAGCTAAGCTTAGTCATTATTTAAATCAAATATTTGAGTGTAATGGAGGCTTTTCCATATCTTTTTAATGTTCATTGACACTTGTTTGACTGTTATTTTTCTTCTTGAGTGCATCAAAATTGTTGTCATCAGTAAAGACAATTTTAAAATGAAGCCAATAAAAATAAATAAAAGATGATATTTCAATTTACTTGTCAGGAAATTATTTCCTGACTCTATTTTATTGTTGAACAAATGGTTAGGAGACACCCAGTTAAAGACACCAGAAAACAATGTTTACAACAATAATTGGCTCTTTAAACCTTGCCAGAGCCAGATTCAAACCCATGACTCTAATGATGGATGTATTGTTAGCACAGAATCATCTCATATCTTTGATTTACCTTTTTATAACCATTTAATTCAATTGGTTTTTGCTTTTGATACGCCTTTTGAATTCAAAAAGGTTAATAATATGACTGTCAATGTCACTTACCGCTCTTGGTTTGATTGGCTGTGTACAGCTGGCCAGACAATCCGAAAACCACTCTTTATGCTTTTAGAGCAGGCTCCGTATCTCAAGTTACTTGATCATCTAACTATATACCGCTTAATTAGCCATATCAGTGTGAGATCTTTTTTGTGCCTCTATCTACACCACCTCAGTTTGGGTTTTATTAAGCAACTATTTAAGTTGCATTTAAAACAGGTACCTTTAAAATGATTTACTTATGCAAATCATTTTCATTTCCCAAACTCCTCTCCAATATTCAGCCTTGTTTTCAAAACTATATAAGTTCCAAACTTTCTTTCTTTTCAAATGTTCCAACAATAAAGAATATTTTTTATCCTATCTTGCCACATCTTTTTCTTAGTAAACTTATTTGAAGCCATTAAGGGAATTTATTTCCTGTTGTGGTTTCTAGTCTCCCTTTTACAACTGTAAAAGGTCTTGAGAATCCCACTCCCACTATCAACTGGCAAAACTCCTCACCCAATGATGCCCATCAAAAGGAGTCCTTGGCCAATGGATGGTTCAAGTATCCTTCTGGTCATTGGGGAAGAAAGTTCCACTATGGCCGCCAATCTACTCCTCCACCTGTTGAACCCACTTGCTGGTACAACCTCACGCTTCATTCTATCTGTTGATGTACATGGTAGGATACTATATTCTGGGTTGTTTCAGCTCCTTGATGGGAAGGTTCACATATTTAGGTCACTTAGACTATCTTGCCATGATCACTGTGCCCATTGGTTCAGCCATTGCAGGGCTTAATTTAGGGACCTTGGCTCAATAACTAGGGAACTTGTTCCCTGCCAAGTGGGTCCCTCACAGTTTGTTGGAACCCATCTTGAGCTTCTTACTTGGAAGTTCAGAACCAACCCCTGCAAGCTACCTGCTTTATACCACACTTATCAAGAGTTTGGCAGTCACCTTAGTTACCACCATCATTAGCCTTACCACCTATTTTCTGGTTTGCCTTTTCCTGCATACCAAGACTGCTGCTGCTGCTGCTGCCAGCACAACGGCTCCTCAACAGGTTCAGAACCAAACCGTGGTACTAAACCAGATTTCAGCAGTATCTCCCAACAACAACAAAGGGAACAAAATCCTTATGCTCCTGGCCTTCTCACAATCACTGTTTGAAACATCTCCTGCACAATTCCAGACTGAGGCACAGAAGGTACATCATGTGGCCAAAAAGCTCACAGGCAAGACTTTTGTCTGGTATGCCAAGGCCACCCTTCAAGGGGAAAAATTACTAAACAACTACCCTGTCTTTTGCAACTCCTTGTTGTCCACTTTAGTGCCAGCACAAACCACAGAAGAACTCAGAGACCGCATAATGACCTTATATCAAGGCAGAATGGCCACCAAGGACTATATTGAAGAATTCTCTCGCCTCAAGGAAGAAATTGGGATGACTGATGCCAAAGCTTGCTACCTCTTCCAGAAAAAACTGTCTCTGGAACTCAAGAACTTCCTAGCCCACCATGTACTACCTGACAAGTTTTCTGAGCTTACCAAAGAGGTTTTGAAATGGTCCTCCAAGGTAAAACAGCTTCCTTCTTGGAACAACACCAAGACTCCAACCGCCTGTAACTTACCATCCCCTGCCAAAGTTCCAAAGGGATTAGTGCCTAAACCTGGGGGAGGTTACCAGTTGGCCCCCAAAGAGAAATAATGTTGAGTCCGCAAAGGACTGTGCCTCTTTTGTGAACAATCAGGACATTCTGCCAAGGAGTGCCAGGCACTCTCCAAGGTACAATCCGCTTCAGGCCATCTCCTTTCAACCACAGATGCCAATAAAGCTTCCACTCAGTCTTAAGCTCTTTTGCCTGTTTTTCTAGACCACGAATTTGGCACTACAGCTAGCTACGCACTGATTGACACATGAGCAATGGGGAACTTCATTGATCAAGATCTTTTGACTTTGTTAGGGTTTGAGACCTCAGGACTAGCCTCCGTAAGACTTGCTGAAGGTACCCCTGCCCAAGTAGGACGCCTAGTCAAACCCCTCCACACTCAGGTGGGGAACAACTCATACCACCTACCCACCTCTACGCTCTCCAACTTGGCCTTCCTGTTAGTCTTTGGATTTCCCTGGTGTCAGGAAGCCAAGTTACAGTTCAATTGGGACATCAACTCAGTCACGCTTCACTCCCACAGACAACCAACCACGGTGCCTCTCAAAAAACTGTATCATCAAGTACCAAAGAACTTCACAGTGTACTTAAACTCTCTACTTCTTGTGGAGAGTCCAGCACCTGATTCTATTCCAGAGGAGATTCAAGACTTAAAAACGGCGTTTAGCAGAGGAGCTCTGCTCTGTCCTTCCTGAAAGAAGACCATCTGATCTTAGAACTGACTTGGTCCAGGCTCCTCCCCCACCTCAGGAAAACTTTACCCCATGAACCAAGCACAGTGAATTGCAATGAAGGCGTACCTTGACAAAAACTTAGCAAAAGGGTTTATGCATGTCAATCCAACTCTCCATGTTCATCACCCAAGTTCTTTGTAGGGAAAGCAGATGGGACATTGAGACCAGTTGTGGACTTCACCAAACTAAATGCCATAACCATTAAGAACCAAAACCCCTTACCATCTGCAGAGTCCCTGACCAACCAACTTACTCACGCCAAGGTTTTTTCTAAACTAGACCTCTGCAAAGCTTATAACCAGATGTATATTTCTGAAGGTCATGAATGGAAGACAGCAGTTTGCACTCCCTTTGGGCTCTATGAATACCTTGTGATGCCCTTTGGGTTGAGTAACGCCCCTGAAGCCTTTCAAGGCCTAATGAACAAGGTACTCTTCCCTCTACTCAACATCTATGTTGTTGTCTATCTTGACAATATTCTGGTATACTCACAGAACAAGGAAGCTGTTGTGGATACCGCTATTCACCATGTTTTGATTTCGCCTTTGGTGGGCCATTTTGAGGACAAATCTCTTGCTTTTGCTTTTGCCTCTCAAAATGAGTTAATGACTGAATCAGGAAGTTCAAATGTTTGGTTTCTTGATCCTGCGCAACTCACTTGCCCCACTAATGCTGGTGGCAAGTGATCCTACTGTCCTGGTAGTGTTTTGTGGTATTCCTCACCACTATATATTCCATTTCATATTCACCAATAAAAATTAAGTTCTATTCACATTTTTGTCTTTGTGTCTTCTGTACTTCTGCGCCTCTCTCTAGCCACAACTAGTAGAGATTATTCTTCCAGGGCCTGCAAGGTAAACACATTTGCCTTCCCTGTCATCTAACCAAGACTTAGTATGAATCCAATCCTAAGGTTAGGATTTCCTGTTGTGTGTCTGTGCCGCGCCTCAGAACACAACAAAAATGGTGCTCACTACAGGGGCTGTAAGCCCTTTGGTTATCCCTTTTGCATCCACGTTTTCAGGTCCTTTGCCTCCGCCTATACAAGAGTCAACTTCACCTGAAATAACCAGTCCTCCTATTGAGGAAGATATTGCCAACCAGCCTATTACCCCCACTATACTGAACCTCGGGAATGGTCCCTGCCTAGTTGCTTACCCCATGGGTACCCCTGACTTGGAGCAAGTCATGTCAGTAGCCCTTGGGATAGCCCGTGAAGGAGCCATCCCTTGCCTTCAGTTGCAGTTCAGTTGGGCTGAATACTACAAATTAATTGTGGCTCCTCACTTTCCACAACATCTCCTCTCAGCGGCTGGCTCTGCTGAGCACTTCCTATTGTCCTTTGTGCAGCCTGCTTTAGCCCACCATCAAATGGTGTTTGGACTCCATGTCCAAGAAATCTTGTCTCTGCAAGCAGCAGTTACTCATCACTGGGACCAGTTTGCTGCCTACCAACAGTGGATTCATTCCCTGTTTTCCTTGGTATCTGACAACCAACGCAACTCTGTCACTTCCCAGACCTGTTTGGTCAATTCTATCAAACAAATGTGCCAGTCCATCCCCAAATACGTGAGAGAATGCCTACACAAGTTTCACCAGCTAGAACAACCCTGGAAAACTCAAGTAGATTCCACCTTAAATGCTTATCTCACTGACTTTAAACAACTTTGTGCAACAACTCAATGCATTCAGCATGTATTCCTTTGAGCAACTACAGCAGGTAGCAGAATTTGCTGCTAGCAGCCTTAATGAACTCAGTACAGCATTTGAACAAGAGAGAGCTGCCACTGCTGCTACTATAGCTAAACTCCAGAGTCAAGTGAATGAGCTATCTACGCCCAAGCCAGATGTTCTGCCCTCTCCCCCTTCTGATGACTTGGTGGATAGAGAGCAGAGAATATGGGATGCCATTTGCAAGCTACGTACAACTACCTGCAGTCAGGGACGTCCTGCTGAAGCCCCTCAACCTGATCCCCAGGTGCTTGAATTGACTGCTCAAGTTGCAGAGCTACAGCAAGAACTTGCTGCCCTACGTGAAATGATGGCAACTGCTGCTAGTCCAGTTGGGGTTGTCAATGAAGATGGTTGCTGCCCTGGCTTATTAGGAGCTCCTCAAATCCAATGCGCTAGGGAACTAATTGCTCTAGCTAACAAAGTGGATCAATTGAAGCAGGACCATACTGAGCTGGATAGAGACGTACAAGAGATGAATGACGTGATTGACTCTGTGAATGATAGGTTTGCCCCTTGCCTCTCAGTGGGGCCATCCCTTACTTTGCAACTGGCTGAACTCTCCACAATAGTGACCACCCAAGGTCAACGCTTAGATACTACTGCACAACAAACCACTCAAGCTGTCAATACAGGTGCCTGCGCTGTTGAGACCCTTACTACCCTTGAAGAAAGTGTTTGTCAGCTATGGGCTAGACAGCCCCCCTCTGAATCCAAAGCAGAGTTTTCCCCGCGTATAAACGTACTCAATAGCAACAATGGTGGCCCAACCCCCAAAGCACACTTCAAGCCTACCTTTAAGCAAGTCTTTAATCCTAAAACCTCAACCATTGCAGCTTTCCTAACTATCTACAAAACTGCCATGAGACAGGCTTCAGACAAAGTTAAGAAAGAACATATTCTGACCTGTCTACATCCAACTTGCCAGGAGGTGGTGGTGCCTGAGTTGCCCTCCATTGAGAACGTGGGAAGATATGAAGCAGCTTCTGATTGATGAGTTTGGTGGTGACCTTAGCCTGGAAGTAAAGAAGGACGCCTTCATGCATATTGCTTTCAAGCCTAAAGAGACCCTAGCTGAGTTTGCAGACCAATTCTACATGGAAGGACAGCAACTGATCACGAGCAGACAGTTGACAGCCCATGAAGCCTACATGGCTTGCGCTCAAGCCCTCAAGGTTAACCAACTTCTATGCCTTCACTTCAAAGCCCACAAGGCTATGCTTTCCTCCATGAAGAGCATAAAGACGTTGTTGCAGGATATGCACCTTACCCACTCTGGCGCAGTTGTTAGAGAAGGTTCGAGCTACTTCTAACTCTGGTTCATCTTCCTGTGGTCCTCGCATTCTTACCATGAACTTGCAAAATCCTCCTCAACGCCAAGGTTGCCACAACTGTGGTCAGATAGGTCATCATTCTCAAGTCTGCACCAACCCGCGGGTTGAAGGAGCTGATCCAAAAGAGCAGGCGGGAAAAGAGCAGTCAACCTAGAGGCAGAGACGCTCTTGGTTGACAATTCTTCCCAGTCTCTTTCAATCCCTCCCTCTATAGCTGACTCCAAGCCTGCTGACAATGAGGCTCCTCCTATCCTCCTCTTGTTTCACAATATCTCTGATGACTCTGACCTGGATGACTCTGATACTGACAACGCTGATGCTTATGGATACTCTGTTCTGGCTGTTCCCAAAACCATTACAGTCCCCTATAAACTACGCTCAGGAAAGACTACAACTACTGCTAAGCCTTTGCCTGAAGCCAAAGAAATTGTCTCTTGCCCTTACCTCACTCAGGCTAAGAGGTCCCCTGTGCTAGTGGAGTCATCAGAAGAAGCTGCCAAGGTTGCTGATGCTGTCTTCAAGAATGTATCTGTTTTGCTCCCCCTCCAGACTGTTTATAAGGAGTTCCTGGGATTAAGATGCATGATTGAGAAGTGGGATAAGGAACTAGCAGAGGCTCAAGATATCTTGGCTGTCCTTCCACCCTTTGGTTGCACTACCACTCAAGTAGAGATATCCATTCAAAAAGTGAAGATCAAGGCCGTTCTAGATACTGGCTTGCCAGTCAATGTTGTCTCCTCCAAGCTTGTGAAGAAACTCAGACTTGCCCCTGACCTTAACTATCACCAGACGTATGGCACAGCTGGACTGTCTATGACCTGCGCCATAGGGGCTTACTCTGCTCTACCCATGTGGTTTGGCAAACTTCTTCTAGCTGCGCCAGCAGTTGTCTTGGAAAATGAGAGTTACAATCTCTTAGTTGGCACCCAGTTCCTTAGGGAATATAATGGGATAATCAACTTGAAAGATGGCTACCTCTCCATCCTAGGCTATGAAGTCCCCTTGATCTTTGAAGAGCCAGTTAAAGTTCCCGGGAAACGGCTCAAGACATGTGCCTTGGAGTATCCCACTGGGGTTTTCAACCTCAAATATTGCACTCACTCCTCCAACATGAAATGTCCACCCATGGCTTGTCCTGCATCTGAGGGGATCCCTCTCCTAGCCACGTCTGCTGTCACCATCCCACCTGGCTCCCAGGCCATCCTGGACTCCCAGATATCATATGAACTACCTGAACAAACCTTCTTGGAGTTGTACTCTCCCCCCTCATTAGGGCGCAACAAACCTTATCTCTGTCCTTGAATCCTATATGTCTCTCATAAGGACCCTGTTCAATTGTTGGTAGCCAACCTGACTGCAATCCCCATGACTGTGTCTAGGGGGCAGGTTGTTGGATATGGCAAGTTGTTGAGCGCTCCTGATGTCCTGTCTCTTCATCCCTTTGGCACATTCCAGGATTTTAACCTACCTGAAGATGAGCCTCAAGTCTTATCCTTGTTCACTGAGCAAGACTTCCCACAGCTATCCCTGGTTCAACAGAAAGAGGTGCTAGACTTGCTAGACCAATTTTCTGACATCTTTGCTAAGGACAGTACCAACTATGGGTTAGCCAAAGGCGTTATCCATCAGATTGACACTGGCAACGCTCCTCCCTTCTAGTGCTAAACCATATTGCCGCAGTTGTGTAGAGGACGCCCAGGTATCTAAAGAGCTCAAACAACTGTTAGACGCTGGGCTGCTGGCCCCTTCCCAAAGTCCTTGGGCATCCCTGCTACTCATCCTAAAGAAGAAAGATGGAGGTCATTGTATTGTGATGGACTATTGCCGGTTGAACTCTTTGACCAAGAAGGACTTGTACCCCTTGCCGTGTATTGATGATGCCCTCTAACGCCTTGGAGGCTCTAAATTCTTCTCTGCAATGGATCTGGCATCTGGATACTGGCAAGTTGATCTATTGCCCAAGGATTGTCAGAAAGCCGCGCTCATTACATCTGAAGGGCTTTTTGAGCCTACACGCATGCTGCAGGGACTCTGCAATGCCCTGGCCACCTTCCAAAGGGCCATGGACTCCATCCTCTGTGACTTGAAGTTGTTGTGTGTCCTAGTATACTTGGATGATATAACAGTTTTCAGCGCTACCTTCACCAATCACCTGGCTCATCTCAAAGAGGTGTTCATAAAGATTTGAGAAGCTGGCCTTAAGCTAAAACCTTCCAAGTGCGCCTTCTTCAAAGAACGTCTTGAATTCCTGGGCCATGAAGTAACCCAGACTGGGATTTGCCCAATGACTAAGAAGGTTGAAGCCATCGACAAAATGCTTCCGCCCACCAACCTGCAAGAAGTACAAGTCTTTCTGGGGATGATGGGCTACTACAGACAGTTTATCCCTGACTTTTCCAATACTAGTGAACCTCTAGTCCAGCTATTATGTAATGTCCCTTTTGAATGGACCGCCAGTCAACAGCAAGCCTTTGAGACCCTTAAGCAAAAACTCAAAGAGGCGCCAATCCTCTTGTATCCTGACTATGATAAGGAGTTCATCCTATACACTGACGCTAGCAATCTTGCTATTGGAGCTATCCTGGCCCAACTAGATGACAAGGGTGTAGACCATCCTGTGGCTTACACTTCCTGCGTGCTAAACAAGCATGAGAAGAACTATAGTGTCACAGAGAAGGAGTGCCTTGCCGTATTACATGCAGTCAAGCAGTTTTGTCACTACATATATGGCACCCACTTCACAGTTGTCACTGACCACGCTTCTCTTAAGTGGTTACAACAGCTTAAGGAGCCTGAAGGGCGCCTAGCTAGATGGGCTCTACGTCTGCAGGGATACAACTTCACGGTGCTCCACTGCCCTGGGATTCAACACCAGAACGCTGATGGGCTCTCCAGAATGCCCATTCTTGCTTTGCACCCTGCAGAGGCTGACCAGTTATACGAACTAATTGGGTACCTGTCTTTTTGGGAAAGTGAGACAGAAGAAGTACAACTGGCCTTGTCCAAGCTATCCAAAGATACCCTCATACGCAACAATCAGCTCTTCAAGAAGGTACAAGATCAGTATCTGCCTTATGTATGACCCAGTCTTTGCCTCTCAGTGGTGTCGCAAGCTCATAAAGAGACTGGGCATGGAGGCATTGCCAAGACCTTTGACTGGCTTCAAAAGAATTACTTCTGGGAGAACCTTTTCCTGCTGATCCCAGACGTCATAGCTAGCTGCCACAATTGCCAGCTGCAAAGGCCTTAAGCTGCTGCCCACAAGTTCAAATTAGTCCCCCGCAACATGCCTTCCACACTGTCAGCATTGACGCTGGTAGGTCCTCTCCCCCGCTCACGTTCTGGGTGTTGCTTTATTCTGATTGCAGTTGATCATTTCAGCAAGTGGGTAGAGGCTTGCCCAACAAAAGACATCACAGCTAAGACAACTGCTGCCTTCCTGCTACAAGATGTTTTCTACTGCCATGGCTGTCCTCAAGTGTTGCTCTCCAATAATGGGACTAACTTCAACGCCAAGCTGGTAACCTCTGTTGTCAAAGCTTTGGGGTCTCATCAGTCTTTCTCTGCCCCCTACAATCCTTCTATCAATGGGGCAGTTGAGCGTGCTAATTTGACACTGGTCTCCATCATGAGGAAGCTCACCTACTCTGACGCTGCCAACTGGGACCTATACTTACCTGCCGCTCTCTTTGCATACCGCCTTAGCAAACATTGTGTCACTGGATACTCCCCTTTTGCTATGTTATATGGGCAAGAGGCTACTACCCCTTTGCTCTTGGGGGCCCCCCTGCTTACCTCTGACAAAGCCATGAATCCTGACAGCCACATCAAGGATCTAGTCAACCGCATAATTGATATACAGGCCACTGCTTACACTTCTGCATACAAGACTAAGATGCTTGAACTCTCTCCCAATAATGCTGGACGCTCCCCCCTGCCTGAGTTCAATGTTGGTGACCATGTACTTTACTACCAACACAGAGTAGGTGGTTGTGCACATAAGTTGGACTCTCTATGGATTGGCCCTTTAGAAGTGACTTTCAAACAAGGGTCCAAATACACTGTAAAGCTCCTCTCCAGTGGCCGTCCTTTTGCTCAAGTACACACAAAGTTCCTTTGTAAACATTACCCCCCTAAGGCCAATCTAGGGGAGGGCAATGTCGTGAATACTGCTATTCACCATGTTTCAATTTTGCCTTTGGTGGGCCATTTTGAGGACAAATCTCTTGCTTTTGCTTTTGCCTCTCAAAATGAGTTAATGACTGAATCAGGAAGTTCAAATGTTTGGTTTCTTGATCCTGCGCAACTCACTTGCCCCACTAATGCTGGTGGCAAGTGATCCTACTGTCCTGGTAGTGTTTTGTGGTATTCCTCACCACTATATATTCCATTTCATATTCACCAATAAAAATTAAGTTCTATTCACATTTTTGTCTTTGTGTCTTCTGTACTTCCGTGCCTCTCTCTAGCCACAACTAGTAGAGATTATTCTTCCAGGGCTGCAAGGTAAACACATTTGCCTTCCCTGTCATCTAACCAATACTTAGTATGAATCCAATCCTAAGGTTTGGATTTTCCTGTTGTGTGTCTGTGCCACGCCTCAGAACACAACAGAGGCCCACACAAAACACCTACAAGAGGTCCTCCAATTACTTATTGACAATTGTTTGCTCTGTAAGCTTGAAAAATGCAAGTTCTTTGTCACTGAGATTGAGTTCCTTGAGTTACAAAGATTAACCCAGGAGGTTTTGTGGTTGCTCCCTCTAAGATACAGGCAATCCTGTACTGGCCTAGACCTACTACATGTACCAAGCTTTGTGGCTTCTTAGGCCTGGAAAATTTTTGCCACAAGTTTATCAAGGATTTCTCTGCTACTGCTCTCCCTCTCACACACCTTACCTCCAAAAAGGTCCCCTTTGTCTGGTCACCTGAAGCTGATCTGGCATTTGAAGCCCTCAAGAAGCTTTTCACCTTGGCTTCTGTTCTTCTCTGCCCAGATCCTGAATGTCAATTTTTTTGGACATGGATGCCTCCAACTTTGCTCTAGGAGGAGTGTTACTTCAGCTTGGGGAGGATAGTGAACTCCACCCTATGGCGTTCTACTCCTATAAGCTGCTTGACCAAGAGAGAAATTACCACATGTACAAGAAGGAACTATTTGCCATTATCAAATCCTTGGACCACTGGCGTCACTACTTGGAAGGAAGTAAATTCCCTGTGCAAATCAGAACCAACCATAAGAACCTACTCTACTTCACTGAGAAGAGAAAGGTTAGCCCACGTCTGGCACAATGGGCTATAGATCTTCTTGCCTTTGACTTCAAGATTAGTTACACTCCAGGACACCAGAATATAGTACCAGACACCATCAGTAGACAAGCAGACTTGGATGAACCAAGCCAGTCTTACGTTAAACACAATGAATGTGCTATACTCTCTGAATATCATTTCCTCTCTCACATCATGACCTTATCTTATCTATCCACCTTGGACCAGGACATAATAGCATCCCAACTCCTGGATAAGGAGAAAATTCCCACTGGGCTTACACAAAAAAATGGATCTTGGTCAAAGAATGGAAGTCTTTATGTACCAACCAATGAACACTGACAAACAATCTTGGAAAGCTTCCACGACTCCCCTCTCACAGGACATAGAGGCATTTGAAAAACAGTCAAGAGAATCCAACAAAGATACTGATGGCCTAATATGAAGAAATCAGTTGCCCAATATATCTCCACATGTGTATTTTGCAACTGCAATAAACCCTCCACCATGAAGCCCCAAGGATTACTCAAACCACTGCCTATTCCTCCTTGTCCTTGGTACTCCATCTCCATGGATTTTATTATGGACCTTCCAGAAAGTGACACCATGACTGGCATCTTTGTGGTAGTAGATTGGCTAACCAAATATGCAATCTTTACACCCTTTAAGCGCGCAATGGCAGAAGACACTGCCAACATGCTCTTCACTCATGTAATTGCCAACCACAGAATTCCCAACAACATCATCTTGGATCAAGGTACACTATTCACATCCAAGTTCTGGCAGTTCCTAATGAAGGCATTACATGTTAAAACTCTCATGTCCACATCCTTTCACCCTCAGACCAACAGACAGACAGAAAGGGTTATCCAAGTACTGGAAGTTTTTCTCAGGAACTATGTGAACTTACAACAGGATGATTGGGTAACCTTACTTCCTCTTGCCCAACTATGCTACAACACCAACCATCATGATTCAATTGGAGTATCCCCCTTCTTTGCCAAATATGGATATAACCCTGAAGACCTTCCAGAACCTCCAGTCAAAGATAATATCCCTTCTGCACACCAATGGGTGACCTTGTTACTCAAGAATCACCAGTACCTCAAGATACATCTAAAAAAATCCATCCTCTCAGCACAAGAACCAAGCTGAAAAACATCAAAGAACTCCTGAAGACATTCAGGTGGGAGAATATGTTTTCCTCAATGCCAAGAATCTTAACCTTGGTATTCCAGGAAGGAAATTAGGACCAAAGAAGACTGGACCCCCGCTGGTCATTGAGCGGTAATCTGATGTTAACTTCCGACTCAAGCTCCCTGAAGGCTCCTCCGCCCATGACGTTTTCCACATCAGTCTTCTGTCTAAATTCAAGGGATCACTCTTGGATATAATCCACAAGGACCCTCCTCCTGTCATCTTAAATCATACTCCAGAGTGGGAAGTAGAAGACATCCTGAATCACTGCATCTCTTGAGGCAAATGTCAATACTTGGTAAAGTGGAAGGACTATGAGGTAGAATCCAATTCCTGGGAACCCAAAGAGAACCAAGAGAACGCACCAGAAGTCCTTTCCTGCTATAAGGATTCTCTGGGAGGGGAGGACCTTCATGGGGAGGATAGTGTCAGGAATTTCTTTCCTGACTCTATTTTATTGTTGAACAAATGGTTAGGAGACACCCAGTTAAAGACACCAGACAACAATGTTTACAACAATAATTGGCTCTTTAAACCTTGCCAGAGCCAGATTCAAACCCAGGACTCTAATGATGGATGTATTGTTAGCACAGAATCATCTCATATCTTTGATTTACCTTTTTATAACCATTTAATTCAATTGGTTTTTGCTTTTGATACGCCTTTTGAATTCAAAAAGGTTAACAATATGACTGTCAACGTCACTTACCGCTCTTGGTTTGATTGGCTGTGTACAGCTGGCCAGAAAATCCAAAAACCACTCTTTATGCTTTTAGAGCAGGCTCTGTATCTTAAGTTACTTGATCATCTAACTATATACCGCTTAATTAGCCATATCAGTGTGAGATCTTTTTTGTGCCTCTATCTACACCACCTCAGTTTGGGTTTTATTAAGCAACTATTTAAGTTGCATTTAAAACAGGTACCTTTAAAATGATTTACTTATGCAAATCATTTTCATTTCCCAAACTCCTCTCCAATATTCAGCCTTGTTTTCAAGACTATATAAGTTCCAAACTTTCTTTCATCTTAAATTTTCCAACAATAAAGAATATTTCTTATCCTATCTTGCCACATCTTTTTCTTAGTAAACTTATTTGAAGCCATGAAGTGAATTTATTTCCTGTTGTGGTTTCTAGTCTCCTTTTTACAACTGTAAAAGGTCTTGAGAATCCCACTCCCACTACCAACTGGCAAAACTCCTCACCCAATGATGCCAATCAAAAGGAGTCCTTGGCCAATGGATGGTTCAAGTATCCTTCTGGTCATTGGGGAAGAAAGTTCCACTATGGCCGCCAATCTACTCCTCCACCTGCCAAACCCTCTGTTGGTACAACCTCACGCTTCATTCTATCTGTTGATGTACATGGTAGGATACTATCTTCTGGGTTGTTTCAGCTCCTTGATGGGAAGGTTTGCATATTTAGGTCACTTAGGCCATCTCACCATGGTCACTGTGCCCATTGGTTCAGCCATTGCAGGGCTTAATTTAGGGGCCTTGGCTCACTAACTAGGGAACTTGTTCCCTGCCAAGTGGGTCCCTGACATTACTTTACCTTTATTTTATTGTAATTAGATGTATTAATTTATACAGTGTCTTAAACTAATGTATTTTCCTAAAGATATTTATAAAATGATAAACTACACTATTTCCAAACTATATTCTCAAAATTAATTCCTGGAGTATTCTGATTCCATTTTAGGATATTAATATGGTATAACTTGGTTATTGGATTTTTTGCACTTTTTAGGATTCTTATTTGAAACATTTATATATCTATTGTAACTTAAATAATTTTAGTTTGTATTTTAAGATGAAATTCAGCAGTCTAAAGGTAAAGGACATATTTTTGAGATAAGATAATAGATTTATGGATAAATGGAAGTTATTATACTATAAAGGAAAACCACAAAGATACAAGGAGTGCTATTGATAAAATGCTCTAAATAGGGGGGTTGGGTTTCAAATAACTTGACAAGGGTGCTTGGTTGGGATTATCTTTGATCCATATAAAGAATTGTTATCATGTATTTCAATACTTTAGGCAAAAGATATAATTTTGTTAGATATGACATGGGGCAACTCATTGAGCGTCCCCTGCATATTGTAAGATAAATTACCATTCAAGGTGTTGATTTTCATTGCAGAACATTTATGAGCCTAGCGATGTCTCTCTGGTGTCTTAAATAAATCATTTTACATCCCAGAATAACACCAATTAGTTTTTTGGTGTATTAAGCTACTTTTTTGTTGTATTATATATGAAATAATCTACTTTTTATTTTGTGTTGCATTTCAATAGGCCATTGTTTTGTGTTTGGCCTTTGAATGATTAACCATTCCAATCTATATTATTTTATGTCATTAACTTACAGAATTTCTATTTTTACAGATGAGTTCATTTTTAAGATTAGATCACTTTATTCATCCTCACAGCTGTGAAATCTACTGTACTAAAATCATATTCTTAAGAAATTGGCTTTTAATGATTTTTATCATTTTATTTTATACACTGAAACAAAATGCTGTTCTTTAGTTTATGCTGAGCTGTTTTTTTGGGCAAGTGCCTAAGGTCAAAGTTCCTAAGGTTGAAAGTGCAGAAATTGAAAATGGGACCCCCAAAAAGTGCAGAAATTGAAACACTATGTAGGGTGCAAAAATTGAAGACTATCAAAGATTGAAGTGCAAAAATAGATTTTCCAGAGGTTAACTTCAAAGCCAAATAAAATAAAGTTCTTAATATAAAACTATATATTTTAAAATCTTTTATAGACTAAAAAGACCCCAAGAAATATATTTCTTCAATAAAAAGTATATGCTAGATAATAAAAATATGCTTAAATTTGCTGTTTTTAAAAGAAAGATTATTTTAGTTTCAAAAGAAAATTAGACTAGAATTTATATGCAACTGTATTCAATTGAATATAAAATACAAAACTACACAAAAAACTGCTTTAAAATGTATTTGCATGGTAAGATCTTTATTGTCACAACATAAAATTAAAAGAAAGTAAAAGCAATGCAAGATTTTATTTGAATTATTAAAGAACTTTTGCAATGTTCTCAAGATGAGTGAGCCAGTTGGAGGAGTTGTAGGAAAGGAGGGAGTTTTTTGTGACTATCTCAAAGCTGTTGAAATCCTTGCTGCTCTGGGAAACACTTTGGTGTCCATCTAAAAACTTCTGGTAAAGAGTTTCATTGGTTGCTTGTTCAACTTTGAGCTTGTTGATCAGTACATTAAACTATAGGTTTCTTCACCCCAACACAGTTGGCAAACTTGTTGTGCCAGCTTTCCAAGGAGGAAGTAGTCTTCATGGTCTTATTCTTAACAAACTTGAACTGGTTCCATTTAATCTTGTTTTCCTTTCTTCCATGGCGTCTTGTCTCAAGTTTTCCAATCCATTGTTGTTCAAAGTAATCAACAAATGGAGCAAAGATAGCTGCATTGTCCTCCATATACTTGGTATTCTTGAATGCCTCATAGATCTTGCTAGAGTCCTCCTTTCTCACCAAGGCAATGGCAGAAAAGGAGTTGAAGGCCACCTTGGGCTCCTGGGAAGTGGATCTAGTAACCAGTCTGTTGAGCTCAGTAAAGCTCTGCAGCTTTCTTCTGAGGCATTGTCTGAAGTGAAAGAAGCAACCATGAGGCTTGCTCTTAAATACCTTTTTAAAGGTGTTGGCTTGAGCAGGCTCAAATTCAACAAGGAGGTGGGTATAGTAAGGCTCTGATGTTTCCTCATCATCAGGTTGTCTTGGGGTTTTAGACTTCTTCCTCTTGGGGGTAGAAGTGGGGGCATCAGTAGGGGGAAGGAGATCCAGCTTCCCCTTTAGAATCTCCAAGGCATGAGTATAGTCATCCTCATTTTGTCCTGACATTAGAAAGTAAACCATTGGCAAAACCTTATCACCATACTTTCCATGGATGCACCAAAGCTGGGAAAAGACCTTAGGGCATGATGAGAAGGTCCCATCAGCCAACCAGATATTGGCTGTCATCAATCTCTTAAGGTTCTCCTGGGTGGCATAGCAGATGGTTCTTTTATGCTCATCTGGCCCATTGTCATGAAGGAGAAACTGTTCATCCTTGGAGGTGACTCTGAGCTCATTGGGTATATCCAGTTCCAGGAGGGAGGTGGCAGATCTGCCCACATTGTCAGACTTCTGGCAATTATCACTGACATACTTCTGAAGGGATCCAAAAGTACCAACTGCTATCTTTTTAAAGCTGGTCAAGTTGTGAATAGCCCTAGTGACTATCTCCTGGGAGGTAAGGCCCCTGTTGAAAGGCTGCCTCTGGCGCAGGTACCACTTTATTAGGCGCTGATATACCCCAGTTGGTTCCAGGCAGGTGTGCTGATTGTTCAGCTTCTTAAACTGGGTAAACCCAGTTGTAGTCAGGCAGGGCAGGCAGGCCCCTCACACTTGTAATGATGAAGCACCAAGTGCTTCTGCTCATCATTACACTTAAACATAAACCCATCATGGTAGAACCCAGCATTGCCCTTAGAGGACATTATTGGGAAGGAGATGGGTAGGACATCTGGGCAGTCGGAACTCCTCTTCATAGTTGCAAATATTTTGTACTTTCAGGATATCCCAGGTCTCAAGGCCATCCTCAGTTTATGTAGCATCTCCAGAGTTGTACAGGTCTTCATGTTCTTCTTCTGAGATGTGGGGAGGCATCTCCTCTTCATCTGCCTGGCTGTGGACAAACTTGAGCCCAGTTGGGCTCTTGGAGGGGCTGGGGGTAGGTTCCTCTTCAGAAGGCTCCTCTTCTGGAGAGAGGGAGGGCTCAGGGGTCTTCTTGGTGGCCTTGGCGGCCTTCTTGGTGATCTTCTTGGTGGTCTTGGGGCCAGGCTTCTTGGATCTGGAAGGAGTGGCCTTCTTTGGGTTGATGGGAGTTGACTTAGGGGGCATCTAGATGGCTCAAAGTTAGTATTTTTTTGGTTAGTAAAAAAGAATATAAATTATTAATAAAAATATCGTTTTTTTAACAGAATCTGAAATTCAGAGTGCTTTTTACTATATTTTTTAGTTTTAATAAATATTTTAATTGAGGTAGTCAACTCTATAATGCTTTTGAAAGGAGCAAAAAAGGGGCTTTTGATCAGACAATTAGGGAGTTTCAATTTTGGCACTTTGATCTCAACACTCCCTAAAAACATAAGGAAACATAGTAACATATTAAATTAATTTAATATTTTTTTCAAAACTGCCAAAATCTGCAGTTTTTACTAAACCTTTTAAAAAGTTACACTAAACTAACCCAAAAGGCCTGAAACTCTACTATGTTCTAAAGCAAGTCTTTAACCTTTAAAACGCTTATTTTAAGCTTTAAACTTACACTGGTTAAATTATTATGGTTTTGTAAAGCAGAGTGTTTGTTTGGTTTAAATGCACTTTCAATTTCTGCACTTTCAATTATAAACACCTATTAGAGCTTAGTTAATAAAATATTAAATTCCAATCATAATTTAAAATATATTGGTGAGCACTAAATCAGTGTGTTTTGAATTTCAATTTGAAGCTTTTTTGATTTGCGCACTCTATTACTACACCCAGTAAATTACTAAGTGATCATATAATATTTGTTTCATTCAGCACTCTATCTTTTACATAATAAAAATCACTGAAACTATAATCAAATGTTATACAGGTGATTGTGAACCTGTATGATAGGTTTTAGTTTATTTGGTTGAGTATGATATGATTTTGAAGCTTTTCTGATCATTTACATAGTGATAGAATCAATATTAAGTGATATTTTAATTTTTATAATTTTGGGGCCCCAAATATTAAATTGAAGAGACTTCCAGACTTAAATTTCTGCACTTTCAATTTTGTCCCCTATATTCAAAAGGATGAATAATATCTATTTTAAAAGCCAAATTAATTTAAGGTGTGTTTTAAATTGCATTGATTTGGGCACTTCGAACTTGGTTTTTTGATTTTAGCTACTAGTAAAAACATTTTAAAAAAAGTCAAATTTAAGAAAAATAATAAATTTTTGGAAATTTTTTTATTGAAAAAAAGTGCAGAGATCAAAAAATCCATCAATTTGGAGATTTTGATCTCCGCACTTCAACTTTAGGCACTTGCCCGTTTTTTTGCCTAAAAATATTGAAATATGCTTTAACTTTTTAGTGATTCTATAGAGTTAAATAAAAAGGCCATATAATGTAACTCACTTGCAACTTTTTATAAAGCAACAATACCATCAAAATTATATAAAGCAACTTAAAATAAACTCATAATTGGACTAAAAATAGATTTATATTAAGCTTTAAATTTAAAGCTTCATACTATGTAAAGTTACCAAAATATTAAAAATAAAATGAAACATTTTATTTTTTTAGGTATTTATAAATGAAAATACATTTTAATCTAAAAAATCATAAAGCATTCACTTTTAAAAATATCAATAGTGATTCAAAATTAAAATTTTAAAGCCATTGAAAATGCAAATTTTCTTTATTTGATTGGCAATTATATTTTTAAAGTGCTTCATAATGACAATCTTGTACATGCTTTCTCCAGTTTTTTTGATGATGTTTAATTTTTCTTTTTCCATATAAATAGATCCATTTAAAACAGTGACCACACTGAACATAAGTTGATTCATCACAAGGTGATCTGGTTCCCAACTCATTGATATTTTTTGTTTTAATTGGATCATCATACCTTTTTCCATTTGAGCTAACTCCATGAATATTATTTAAATGATACCAATATCCACTATTTCTCATCCCAAACCACTTTTCTTTTCCTTCTTTCTTGCATTCTGGACACATTCCCTGCTTTTCAAAACTAGCTCCTCTTATATACTGTGGAGAATATAATGAATTCATATCCCAAGAAGGATTTTTAAATTTTTCTTCAGGATTATCTTTTCTCCATTTAAGACTATGGCTAGACGGCTCTAAAAATATTATTGTTTAAAAAATTTAAACTAACCTTTAGGCTTAGAGACTTTATTTAAAATCTTGACCTTTCTTATTTTACTATTTTTGGATGCAGTATATTTTATAACATTAAAATCATTACTTTTTCTTTGAAAAGTTTTAAGTGAGGTATTGTCATTATTTTCTAATAAGTTACATAATAAATTTTTAGGGTTAATATTTATATTTTGAGTCACTGAATTTAGCTAAAAAAAGAAGCTATTTTTACCATCATTGCTTTTAACAAAGCCTTTGAAAAGACAATTTGAATTAAAATATAAATAAGAAGGATCATAGTCTGAACAAACATTATAGTTATTTATACCCCTAAAAGAAGGGTAATAATTTGATTTAAGAATATAATTAACAGGTATATTAGAACAGGGTATCCTAAAATGATTAAATTAGAACCAAAGTATTTTTACTGATTTCTTTCAATGCTAATATCATTAAGGATGATTTTATTTAAGTCTGACATAAAGTTATCTATAAAGATTAAATGAAAACTAAGAAAATTACCCTCTAATAAAATATCAGCTCCTTTAAATTCCTGAGAAGTATTCATTAATCTCTAATAAAATACTTTTTCTCTTAAATAATATCTAATTAAATTAAAATAAATGCTAATTATTCATATTATTAAGAAATTAAATTAATTAATTTTTGTTATTTTTAATTAAAAAAATCAGATTTATTTTTTCTTAAGAATAAAATTTATTTTAATTGATATTCAAAGAAAACTTTTGATATTAATTTTGTTTTTTGATTTTTTGGTACCTAGATTTTATGGTAAAATACAATCTTGAAAAAACATTAAACTTCTTAAAAAATCAAAAAAGTAATCTTTTAAAATATATTAATATATAAACCTTTTAAAGACAACTATTCAGATCTGGAATATTTTAAGTGTCTCTAAAATATTTTAATATGTTTTTTTGTCTTAATTCTGAATATGGATGTGTAATTTTAATTTATATTTGGGCTATAATAATTTTTACAGGATTATTTTTAACCTATTATAAATATACACATTTTCCAGGAATAAATTGGTTATTAAATAATTAAGTGATAGTATTTATTGACAGAACCTAAATTATTTTAGAGAAAATTAAGTATATTATACATTTTTATTAACTTATAGCATTATTAATATACTAATTTTTATATTAATAACCATTTTATTTTAAAAATCAATTATATAAATTTAAGAGGGTTTATTTAATTTATAGTAAAAAGTTTCCTACTATTGATTTCCAAAATTAAGCTATTGAAATATATTAAAAATAAACTCATACTATATGCTTCTATATAATCACCTACCTCTATCTATTTTAAAAAAATTGCCTTACATAACTCAGTAAAGTTTTTATATTAGTGAGATCTTGATTTAAATTTAGCTCATGGTGCTTCATTCCTTATTTTAAATCTCAAGCAAAGGTAATTTAGTTTTATTAATTAATTTACTTTTCAATTATTGACAAAAAGGCAGTAACAGATAAATTTATATTAAAAGTTTGCCTCTATTATACAATTTTTATTTGAAGCTTAAAATTTTTATTTTTAAATCATTAAAGTTAATTTATTGTTGATTTTTGATTGTCAGTTAGCATGTTAACTTTGCTGCTATAAACTTTTAATTTAAAACTTTACTATAAATATAATAATCAAACATATTTTAAGGGCTAAAAATTAAACTGTGATTTCTATATAACTTTAAGTTTTTCAAAACAATTTATTTTATTATAACTAAATGAATTTTATGAAATGATAGGTCCAAATTTTAGGCATAATTTTCCCCTATAGATTATAGATACAGTATCTTCAAAGCTATGGAGCCAATAGGACAGCTTTGGACAAGCCCCAGGCAGCCATGGCCAGTTTCTGGCTCCTAGCACTACATTTCAAATATTTATTTTGATATGCTTAAATATTATATATTTCTATTTTAGCTGAAGTGGCTTTGAGCCAGAAGCTAGCTAGAGCTGAGCTAAAGCATCTGTAGGTGCTAAGAAAAATAACTTAGTTTAAAAGAAAATGAACTCAGATTCAAACAAAATCTAAGCATCAGTGTAAAAAATACACTCTGTTAACAAGGATCTGGGATTTTAATGGGCAAAATGGCTCAACAGAGCAAAAACAACTCAAATTACAAGCAAAAATAATCAAGATACAGTACAATATACATAAAATCACAAACAAAATAATTTGAGCTAACCTTTGGTGTGCATACATTTACTATGTAAATTGGTGAAAGAATACACTCAGTTGCAATCAATCAAAACTCAAACCAAAAAACAAGGCACTATAGCAGATCAATTAGCAAACAAAGATACCCAGTTGTTGCACAAAGTGATCTGTACACAAGTGTGATACCTAGCTATATAAAATAAGCCACACAATATGAAATATAAATCATAAAAATATTGTTCTAATTATCTACATATGATGTGAAGTCTGAGAAATGTTTTAAAAATTAATTTAAAAGTTCAATGATAAGCTGTATACAACCAAAAAAATGTTTAATTAAGATAACAAAAATATATAAATGGGCAGTTGGGTGTTACACATTCTAATTAAATAACTATATTCAGATAAAAAGCAAAAGTTAAAACAAGGAGTGTAACTTAATCAAGCTTGATTTAGTGTTTTACTTTATAGTAAAACAGAATAAACACAACAGCAAAATGCCAATGCTTTTGGTGTGCACTATGGTTGAGGGCGTCTCTGAGGATAAAAACTGAGTGAATGTAATACAAGCAATAACTCAGGAAGGAGGCAAGTGGAAAATGTATACTGTTGAGGTTACATAGAGCACAATAACTAGTTCAAGCCACACAGGATGGGAGGATACAGAGCATAAATCCAAGGGTTCCTAAGATATTGATGGGGAGCAACTTTTGGGAAAGCTTCAAATATGGATTTAAGAAGAAGAGAATTATATTTTATTGGATAATACTTTAGAACTATATAGCTTGCACTGTGGCAGGGATTTAATTCAGATCAAATACAGGAGAGGTCATGTGCAAGTTGGATTTGAGTTACTGGATACCTGTAAAAGTCATGTGATATTGGTTTGTTGCCATTTCTGGAATGTTGAACTGAATATTGAATTGACACCAAACCAGGCAATGACTGGATGTTATTTATGTTGGCAACAGCTAGAATACCAGTACATCCAGCTCCTTGACATTAGATTGTGGGGGCAAACTATTAACATGATGATGGGGGACTTCCTGTTAGGGCATCCTTGGTGAAGTTTAATCTAAGGGTCTTCCTGCACTCAATTAGGGGAAACTTCTTAATGAGTGGGTCCCTGACAGTATAAAAGACTTGGAGATATGAACTGGTAACTCTGGGATCCAGAGTGTGCAGCTGTGTTACAATTGAATAAATAATGATAGTGTATGTAACCTCATTTCTCCCTATGACCTTGGTATGGAAGACTTTGGTGGCAGGCCTTGAGAGGGCAACAGCGCCCATGTTGACACTAATAATGTCAACAGTGACCATGCCAACACTTTTTCAACATGGTCACTGTTGACTCAAAAGTCAAAATCTCTTATGTTTTTTGCTAGTTGCACTAGCTTAATTCTTTTTTTAAAAGTGTTCATGGGTGCAAACCCAGAAAACACGACAAAATTGTGGCCATTTTGACACAATTTAATTTTAAGCTTAAATAAAAACTCAATTTAACCCAATTTTTTCTTTGCATTTACTAACAAAATTTTGTTTCTTTTTTATTTGTTTTTGTGAAGTAAAAGTGTCAATGTCAATACTTTTTAAGCATAACTTATTTTTAATAACAAAACTGGAACATCTACAACAAAAAATTAAGTGTGCATTTAAAAATATCTTTTTATTACATTAATATATTGAAAAAGACAGTGCACATATAGCTGATTGTTGAAAAGGTCATGTTATAATTATATCTGTGGCACTTATTCCAGCTTTAATATATTAAGTGGATTGGTGGCTAACAGTGATCCAATAATTTAAGTGTGAGTTACTATGTAATTTACTATAGAGTCTATTATTAAAAATAATGTTGACACTTGGAAGTGCTGTCTATTTGCTTGTGATCATCTGCCGGGTGAATTTAAGCAAATTAGGGTGGCGCAATTAAGCCTAAATTACTATGCCACCTCCTATTGAGAATGTTGTAAGTAGCATTGTTGACACTTTACCCTTTTCATTATTTCAACCAATTTTTTAACAACTTCTTATATACCAAATGGTAAAATATCATATTCCCACCCCCAAAATATTATTTTCAATAAAGAATTTAATAACTTTGATAATTTTTTAGCTTATTTTCTTATGTTTTTTTAATTTTATTATGTGAACAAAATACTACAGAAAACGGTTAACATTTGCTAGTCTGCTTAAATTTGATTAAGCGTACTATGTTTTTTCATAATAAATTTTCAAAAAAATGCTTACAGTGACAATGTTGTTAAAAATAATGTCTACAATTTTTCTAATTGTCAGTGAGAATTCAGCTTTTTTTCTAGTTGACACTCCTAATGACAACACTTTTATTTCTCACATATGAAACTTTATGCTTCACATAATAAAATCATCTGATTTTTTGACATGTTGTATTTTTAACTTTTATCTTTCATATTTTCTAGTTTTTTAAAAAAATCTATTTATAAAGCTAATACTTTCACATAAATCTCTTAACTTTAACTTGTTATTTAAAACTATAATAAAATAAAACTTTTACAGTATTTTTTATATTTAAATTTCACTAAAAGCCATATAAAGTTTACTTTTTATATATTATGCTTTTTAAGTTGTTTTTTTGTTGTTGTTTAAATACAAAGCTTTACCTTAGAATTTGTAGCTTATTATTTTAGGACAAGAACATATCAAAGCAACAAAAAGGTTTCAAGCGTCCCTCCAGGTCCCCAAAGACTCCAAAGAAAAAGCCTGTCTCATCAAAGAAGGCCACTCCTAAGCCCTCCCCTAAGAAGAGCCCTGCTTGCTTCACTGAGGGAGAGGAAACTGATGATTCAGTTACTAACCACAGTTTCTATAACTCAGCTTCTGATGAGGAGCCTACCAAGAAGAAGTGCTCAGCCCAAAATTCCCCTCCCAAGGGTAAGTCTCCTGCACATGAGGAGCACCACAACAAGACCCCTTCTGCTTTCCCCTCCACCAAGCTCCCTTCCTTCCTGTTTATCCAGGGATTATTCAAAGCCCTGCCCTGATTACTTCCCTGGCTTCTGCCATGCTCCTGCTGGCCTATAGGACCCTCTTGTGGCCCACAATATCTGCAATGTTGATGGGAAGTTCAAGGTTCCTTTCACCTTGCCAAAATACTTCCCCATAATGAGCGTCAAAGGGGGGCCAGCCATGGTAGCAAATGGCTACATCTTCTCTTGCAATAACGCCAACCGTGGCTTCAAGAGCTGCCACTATACCTGTGAGGACAGCTCCTGCCCAGTGCAGCTCAACACTGAGCGCTGGAACTTAGTCCAAACAAATAAGGATGAGCACACTTGCATAATACCCAATACAACCATAGCCTGTCTTCTGAAATGGTACCTTGTGCAGATCATGCCCATCTCCAAGGACCTTTCCCCCACCCAGCTGGCCATGCTTGCCTGTAAGCACCTCACCCCCACTAATACAAAGAGGGTGCTAACCCATACCTAGTTGGTCAAGTTTGTGAGTGATAGGCGCCAAGCCTCAAACCCTCTGGCCAAGAGCGCCACCACCATTGAAGAGCTGGTCCTCACAGATGCCCTCAAAAAAATTAAGGATGGTGAGATGTTCCTGCTCCATGACAATGGGCAGGAAGTGAAGGATAGAATCATAGCCTACGCCACAACCCAAAACCTGGAGCATCTCAACATTTCTACCATCTGGCTGTGTGATGGCACATTTGCTATCTTGCCCCTCTCATCTTCAAGCAGCTTTAGGGCCTGCACGGGCAATTTGATGACCAGGTCATCCCCATTGCTTTCTTTATCCTTCCTGGTGCCAAGACAGAGGTTTACGCCAGAGCATTCAAACTTGTCCAGGATGCTTTGAGCTCCCTTTCCATCAATATTCTCCCCCCTCCTATTCACACCACCAGAGCAAACCCTTTCTCTGCCAAGAAGGATGAGTCTGCCCAGACTGCTAAGCAGCTAGCTTATGTGCGCTCACTTGGGCCAAAGGTTATAATAATGGACTTTGAGCAAGCTCAGTTCAAAGCCTTTGAGGCCATCTTTAATGGGAAAGTTCAGAGCTACTTCTTCCATTTTATACAGGGCCTCATCAAGAATCTCAAGAGCAAGAAGGGCCTCTTTGATAAGAATCTTAATGATGGTAAAGGGAAGTGCTGCTTTGCCATCATCCAGTTTGCTGCCTTGGCTTTTTTGCGGCTGGAGCATACTGGGATTGGCTTTGAGGCCCTTCTGATAGATGCTTACATCAAGAAGCACTCCATCATCTTCAAGGGCTACCTTGATTACTTTGAGAGGCAGTGGGTAGGAAAGAAGGTGACTGACCAGAGAGGGAAGAGCGAGGCCACTGCCCCTTGGAACTGTCAAAGCGCCTGTATTAAGGGGGAGATGAAGACCATCTCTAGCCTTGAGGTTTGGCACAAGCACCTGAAGGTGAAGTTTGGGTCAAACCTCAAATACAGCAAGTTCTTCTCTAAGCTGCAGGAGGAGCAAGCAAGAACTGTCTTCAAATTTTGCAGCCTGGCCAACTGGGTGGTCCCCAAGAAGAGAAAGGGTAAGGACCAGGACTACCAGGAGAACGTCCAGAAGGTGGTTAAGAAGAAGTATAAGGTGGCAGAGATCAAGAAGTACCTAGAAGATGTCACAACTGCTCTTGCTGATGGGTTTAATTATCCTAATAAACTTTGCTTTGCTTTGCCTGAATTGTTTTTACTATTTTGATTTTTATATTTTTTTATTTATTTATATTGTAATAATTTTTTAGATATAAATGATAAGTTTCAGGTACAGTTTCAATGTGGTGTTGTAAGAAAAATCTTATATTCTGTTAATTTATCTTTAAGCTATGAGATATTTTCAGTTGTGCTTATATAAAGTTTAATTAATTAAAAATAAAAGTTTCTTATATTTTGTAGTTGTTGTGATATATAAAATATCTTTTTTTGCCTCATTGGAATTTTAATTTTTATGGGAATAAAAAATATTTTTATAATAAAGAGTGTAAATTACATTGTAAATTACATAGTAAATTGAAATATATTTGCTTATATCTCCTTATTCTTATTACTTATAGCATATTTTTATTGTATTTTTAAACTCTCTGGGGTCATATTAGTATAATAATGCATTTTAAAATATTTTTTATATTAAAAATATTCAGGTTAAAGTGTGCTGTTACTTAAAAAAGTGTCAACATCCAGAAGACAACATTAAGTAAAACCGGGTCGTCACCTTACTATAGTGTCAACATTAAAAGTGACAACATGGCCACTGTCAACATTTTTAATGTTGACATGGGCACTGTTTCCCTTGAGAGTGGCTTCTGTCTGGGATTCAAGTTGCTGTTCCTGGCTTGTGATGCGGGAGGTAATTGGCTGGCACTGATGCCTTGGGAGGCCTGTATATCAGCATTACTCCTCTTGAGTTGTGTTCTGGGTCTATTATTGGACCTTATGGGGCGCTCTTGTGGACAGGCTGCCCCACAGGCTGTTGCATGTGCTGGTTGGGAATGTGATAGTCTTTCCATAAAAATAAAATATAAAAATATTTTAGATTAAATATATTTTTTATTTAGATTTTTAGCTCAATTTTGGGTTGTTGTTTTCTCTTTGTTTAGCCTTGAATAGAATCACAGTTTCTATATCCTTGATTTGAAGCATATAATATTTTACTAGAGCCTATTTTAGACAATTTTACATTTTAGTTAAGTTTTACATCTAAAAACGGTTATAAAAATTGAATTTTTTATTTGATTTTAGTCATAGTGGAGCTTCTCAATTTGGATTAGTGTTTCCTAGTTTCCTTAATATGTATCCAAATTTGATTCCAGATCCCACAATTATTATTTAGTGTAAATTCAGAACCTGAAGGTAAAAATGCAGGATTTTCAAATCCTTGGTCCAAGTTTTTAATCACTTTTGCAGGCAACTCAGTTGAGTGAAAGTTAAAATATTTAATAAAATCAACCATTTAATTTGACTTTTTTGGTTTATTTAAATTGGCAAATTTTGAATCCCTTGAGCAGATAACTCAACTAACAAAAGACAAAACTCAGCAAACAAATGTGGGATACATGAATCAGAAATACAGGATTCTAATGTACAATTTGAGATTTCCTGTATGTCAAACAAATCATAGACATCATATAAAAATTAAAAAATATGAAATTGCGGGATTGTTAAATCCAATAACCAAATTTCAAATCAAAAATGAAGTGAATTTGAAATAAATATAATTTATGGGTGTCTCAAACAGGAAGTCAAAGGATCTAGAGTGGATTTGTGCTAATTCTTTTAGGAATCATAGGCATTCTCAAAAATCACACTATTACATTTTAGGGTGGCTAAAATTTAGATGCTTGATTAAAGTAGGTTTTAAAAAATGCTAATAATAAAATAGAATTATATATTACAATCTATATTATCACTATGTCTTTTCCTTGATGTGTTGATAGTTTATTTGCTGTTGATAATGTGCTTGCAATTAATTGGATAGTTTCACCTCCAGTTGCCTTGGTGATAGGAAATCAAGTCGCCTCCACAACCACAGCTGGTCTTGGGAAGGCAACTTGATTTTCCTATTGCCAAGGCAACTGGAGATAAAACTATCCAATTAAATAAAAGTACATTATCAACATCAAATGAACTATCAACACACCAAGGAAAAGACAACTTGATAAAAATAGATTGTAATTTATAATTATATTTTATTATTATTGTTTTTTAAAATCTACTGTAATCAAGTATCCTCAATAGCAATACATTAACACTTTTGTAGTAAACTGATGGTTTATCTTTCCCCCTCCTTTCTTCTTTGAAACAAAGTTTTTTTGGACCCCAACATAGCCAGGGGCCAAAAAACTTTTAAAAAAATTCTGCGTCATCAGGAGGGTAGCTCATATATCATTATATGGTTTTGTGGTCGCTATATTAGTGATTTAGAGTGAAGAATATTGGATCATTTCCAGTTTAGACAATTTTACATTTCACTTAATTTCATGTCTAAACATGGTTGTTGAGATTGTATTTTTCATTTGATTTTATCCAGAGTGGAGCTTCTTGATTTGGGTTGATTTGTCCTAATTTCCTACTGTACATTCAATTTGGATTCCAGTTCCTGCAATTAATATCTGAGTTTACTAGTGGCATTCAAAAGTGATTTGAAATTTGGTTCTTGGATTTGATAATCCTGCAATTCCAAAAACACAGTAAACTTAATGAAAATGGTTGATGGATTTGAACACCTTAAATCTGATTCCAGTTAGTTCATTTTGTCCATTGAAAATATGCAGTTCAACTTGAACTTTGCAAAGTGTCTATGAGTTCCCGCATTTTTAAAAATCCAAATAAAAATACAAAGAATTCAATTTTATTAAAAAAAGGCTATCCTGCAAAAGTGATTCAAAATTTGGACCAAGGATTTGACAATCCCGCATTTTTACGTTCAGGTTCTGAATTTACAGTACATTTACTAGTGGCTTTCATTTGTGATTCTAAATTTGGTTCTTGGATTTGACAATCCTGCAATTTCAAAAAGCATAGTAAACTTAATGAAACTGGTTGTTTGATTTGAACACTTCAAATCTGATTCTGGTTGATTCATTTTGTCCACTTGGAGCATGCACTTGGCTTGAAATTTTCAAAGTGTCTATGAGTTTATAATTTGAAACATTCAAATAAAAATACAAAGAATTCAAATCAATTTAAAAAGCCAGCCCATAAATGTGATTCAGCTTTTGGACCAAGGATTTTAAAATCCCACATTTCTACCAATAGGTTCTGGATTTACAGTAAAAGAAGGCTTTCTTTCCTCCGGAATCCAGGTCCGCACACTTGGTATTGGGTAGAAAATACACAGTTGAAACCAAGGGGTGAGGCAAAAATAACTAAGAACCATTAATTGCTATATACAGCAGCCCAAAAAATTCCCAGCCAACAGTATTTTAGAGGGGAGAAAGGTAAAAAATTAAGTAATAAAATTTTCTATAAAAAGCACAAGTAGATGCACCCCATATTTTTACACAGGCATGGTATATAAAAACACAGAAATGAATAAAAAATAAAAATAAAAACATTTCAAAAATATTTAATAATAAGACCTGGGCTTTAAGAGTATTGAAGCACATAAAATGCATATGTGACAGCATATCTTGTTCAAACTTACCTAGAATATAAAATTGGGGTTAGGGAAACTTTTGAACAGAAACATGGTCAAGACAAGATAATTACCTGAGTATATTTGTGGTCGGGTTGTTTGATATAAGAAAATGTGAGTACCCTATAGAAAGATAGCTAAGCAACTCAACATCAGCAAAAAATCTGCTCAAGAAATCTATCTTAAGTTTCAGAAACAAGCTCGGTAAAAAATTGCCCAAGATCTGGCTGTTATAAGAAAACTACTGCTTGAGATGCCCAGCCTATTGTTAGAATAGTGTTGGAAAATTTGTTTATACTGTAGATTCAGAGCCTGTTGGGAAAAATGTGGGATTGTCAAATTCTTTTGCATGAACTCACCAACGTAATGAAATATTCTTCATCCAAGAACAACTTAATTTTTTATATAAATGGATGAAAAATATTCCATTAAGTTGGTGAGTTCATGCAAAAGAATTTGACAATCCCGCATTTTTCCCAACAGGTTCTGAATCTAAAGTAACTGACTACAAATTAAAGAGATCATCAGAACTACCTTGGATACTAATATCTCTGAGTCCACTGTTTGCAATAGACTCCATGAACTGGGGTGCTATGATTGTGTTGCAAGAAAAAAAACACTGATAATTCTGAAAAAATAAAGCCAAAAGGTTGGCCTTTGCTCAAAAGTAGGTTAATTATCCCATATTCTTTTGTGAAAAGATGATTTGGTCAGATGGGACTAAATTTTGGCTCTGTGGATCTCAGAGACACTAAATTTCTATTACAAGCTGATAAAGCTTATGAAATTAGCTGCTTGAAACTCACTGTTAAATATGGATGTCAGGGTGCCATTTTTTGGGGCTGTTTCATAGCCAATACAAGTAAGGCAATCCAAGCAACCAGTGAGAATGTTAAAACAGATGTTTACAGAAGAATCCTTGATTGGAATCTTCATCCATTTATGAAGGATCTGCAAAAACTGTCCAGTTATATCTTTATGCAAGATAACACCCCTATCCAAAAATCCAAGAAAGGCTTAAAATACTTGAATGATAAACAGATTGTCTGTTTGCATTGACCTCCTTGAAGCCCAGATTTAAATCCCATTGAACATCTTTGGGATGCTGTCAAATCTAATTCACCAAAAACCTCTGAACAATCCATTATGGATCTTAAATTTGGAGTGGCAAAAGCATGGAAAGAAATCCCTATGGAAGCTTTAAAGCACCTAGTCCATTCTATGCCAGAAGGCTTGCTGCAATTGAAGCCAAAGGTTGGCCTACAAAGTACTCAGTCCATAGTACATTCAGCTTTGAAATATATTATTATTTTATATTGAACATTCATATCCTTGAAATATATTTAAGTTTTCTTCCTTTTGATTTATTTGTGCTTTTATATATCATGCTTGTGTAAAAATCTGTGGTAAATCTGCTCATGCTTTTTATAGCAAATTCCATCTCTTAAATTTACTTTTTTCCCTCTAGAATGCTTGTGGATGGGTAATTTTTTGGGCTGCTGTATTTAACAATAAACATCTTAATTTTTAAGCAATATTTAATTTAAATTTTATCTATTTATTTGATTTTAAAAATAAAGTCCAATAGAACTCATTCAACCCAGTTGTGCTTATGACAAGATCTGAAACTGATCCTCCACCAGTGGCAAAAGTAAGGCTCTGGATGGCTGCTTTGTGATAAAGCAGCCATTGGAGCAGATCCACTGCAACCCTAATATCAGTTTCCAATGTTTATCACATTGGGATTTAGAAATCATCCCCTGAAAGTTAGTTGCTATTTAAATTAGGAGCAATTAGATATTAAGTCATTACAGTGATTCTCTTCAATATTATCTCGCAGATTTCTTATTTTCCCAGTTGGCTTGCAGTGTTAGGACTATGACAGAGTTGGTTGGACGGTACTTCAGCTTCAATGAAGAAATTTGTCGTGCTTTAAAGTAACCATCCCTGGAAAAATTAAGCTGCTGCCTTATAGCTTTAATTTATATTCAACTCTATAAAAGAGCCCTCAATCCTTGGACAAATGGAAGGATTAATTCAATAGCTTAATACATTCTCAAAGCTGGGCTTACAAAATAAACTTATGCAGATTATTGAAAGTGTTGGTATATGCTGGTCTCATCTGCCCTCAAAAATAACGAGACATTCTTAACCGAAAATACAACACTTGATTTAATAAAAACCAGTAAATCTAAAGAGACTGTTTTCTTTATGGAATTTAACACAATTCTACGAGGGGTAATAGAAAACTTAGATAGGCGGGGTTATATAGCTGACCAACCCTTTATTTTACTGTTACGATGAAGTAAAAATGCCGCTCACGAATTTATCCTAGAAGCGAGATTCTTAGGACCAAAAGCTTGAGGAAGCAATTCTTCTAGGTTTGTGATCTGATAGTTTCCGTTTGGATTGACCAGATAAACCGGTAGGGAGGGACTGAACTCGTTCATGAACTGACTATTTTCATCAGCCTTTAAATTGAGAAATAACCTACCGACACATGCCACAAGGTGAAGCGAAGCAATCGTCATCACTAAAATTTAGCAAATCAATCTAGACAAGGCTTACGTTGCAACTGCGATAGCTAAAAAAGACTTGTCGCCTTCGCTCTACAAAAGATTCAAAAACAAAAATCAATAATGAACTTACGACAGCCTTGACAAATGCTGTTCTCTCAGCACAGATGGTTCCTCCATATGAGGCATTCTCAACGTTACACCCTAAGTTGAGGTAAGTTAAGAAAATAAATAGGGACGTTACCAGAGTATACCTTCTTTCCACATGTCATTAGACAAGCGCCAACACGGAATTTGGAATAGGGTGAGTATGATTTATTACGAGCTACAGAAATTTAGCTAAGAAAATTCACGACATACCTTCGAGTGCTCCGTTAACAAGGATGTCGATGTCTTGAGAAGTGAGTTGGATGTCGCCTGTCAACATTTTTCTTGGTGAGGGAAATATCTGCTAAACTTGCTTATAGCCTGGCTTGTCTTTCTTTTTCACATGATGGGCACCAAATTAAAGTTCCAAGCAAAGCTCAGGCAGATGTTTTTGGGTGGAAGCAGTAGTTGATTATCTATAGTGCATATAATTGAAGTATTACGGCTAGAGTAGCTATGATTGAAGGGTGGGCTGCATAAAAATATTAGCATTAAATTTTATAATGAATTCTTTATCAATGGAGTTATCCTTATCCCTTGGGATCTATCATTTCATCGTGGCTTGATTTTGTGAGGTCAGCTTTAAAGTCATGTGTATGGCAGGAGATTGACTTCCATAAATTAGATGCCAGGAGAACATCTTTAATCAAAAAGGAGTTTAGTTTAGCATTTTATTATTCTGTCTAGACCAGCAGCAACCATCGTTGTTTTATAAATTCTAAAGACTGCCCCTAGCATGCGATAGCTCCACCACCTAATACATCAAGAAAATAGCCTAACCCGCAGTTTCACATCCTAGCAAATATTGCACTTGTGATCCCTGATATGCAGTAAATATTACACATCAGTATAAATTGGTATTTTGTAACGACATCATGAATAAGCTATTCATGCTGATCAATCAATCCCAATCTATCCACTTAGTTGCATGCAGCCTCAGAGAAGCTGATATTCCATATTTTAAAAATGTGCATTTCAGATAATTTACTAGTAACCCTTTTTTACCCCTTGAAAATCATTTTTAAACTAAACTCTTTCAACAAAATCCTGTCTCTAGGCTACATGTATTTTCAATTTCCACTATAATTTTTAAAAGGTTAAATACACTTAAGAAATACCAACCGCTGTAATAGACTGGCCTAAAAAGTACTAAAAGATCTAAATGGTTTTAGGACCTCAGCCAGTCAAAGACTATTCTTAAAATAATATCACTACAATAAAATATATTTCATCAAGTTGTAAATACACTTATTGAAACTATATAGAATAAGAAAAAGGAGAAACTCTTAAAAATCAAAGAGATAATAGATTTTCTTATTTTTAAGCTTGAGGTCAGCCTTCAGAAAAGGCTTTGACTTGTGCTGCTCCAAAGAAAGAGCCAAAGTCACCTTTCAAGCTGAGTCTACCATATGAAATTTGATAGCAACTGGTACCAGAACCAGATCAATGTTCATTCATAATTTAAATTAGTGCCTCTGTTATTAGAAAACTTATCTCTCTGGGAGCCATATAAATAAAAATATAATCCCTTTTAATAAATGAATCAAACCTTCTTAACTATTTTTCTTCTCTTTAGCTCTTTTAAAAAATTAAAATTACATATTATACAGTAGTTTTCAAAGCTGTAGTGACAGGCAAAGTTGAGTCATCTTTAAGCAAAATTAAATCAATTGAGCACAAAGAAAAATCAAAAATCAATAGATTTGAGTTTTCTTCTGTTTCATTCTGAGCCGAGTTGATTTCCTTTTCAGTTGAGTTCATTTCTCTTATAGATGACTCAATTCTACTTGTCACCACAGCTTTGAAAATCATTGTGGCAGTAATAGGTCTCTTTATCCAGCATTTTTAAACCTTAGCTTTTTTCATAACTTTCAAAGAAAATTAATAAGATAATTTTATTGCAGATCCATGCAGTTTATATGCTCTGCAATGTAGTAACAACTATCTTTGTGGGCCATGGAAACTATCAAGACAAGGTTATCTCTTCAGTCAACCTTAATGTTGTTGTAATGCAAGGTTTATTTGAAGTAACTGCTGCACATACTATAAAAAACTGAGCTATCCAACATCAAATGCATTTATATATTGCTCAATTCTTACCCACCACTTTCATAGAAAGGTTTACATGAGATAATCATAAAATAGTATCACCTGGGTGTAGTATGCACATAAAAGGCTTATTCAAATATGACATCCTAAACTTTTCTGTATTTCTGAGCTATCTATACATCTTACTCACACTGTAGAGGCATGAATTAATAAAATAACAAGAATGGCAAAAATGAGTAAAGTATCACTAGCCTGACATTAAGTATATACTTCTGAAAAGTATATAATACAAAATAAAGGGGAAATAAAGATATTATAACATCTTTATTGAATATAGAAAAGAGTGTTATATAGCTTGATAATAAGCCATATAGCATTCATGTAGATTGTTCCAGTCATGAGGCTTGTGATAAGCTTGTTTCTAATCAAGCTTGAATGTCTTACTCTAGTATAATATCTGGATATGATGTGAGTGCCATCTTTTACTCAGTGATTGAGTCATTTCCCAAAAAAATGGTTTTCTAAGCTAAATCAATCACATTTGTTGAAAAATCTCTCCCTGGGGTCTTAAAAAGCGGAGCTTTGGGGAATTATTGATGATATCTGGAAGGCAAGCTTGGTATTACTTCTGTTTGGCCTTGGATACTGGTAAGCAGAAATCTTTTTGTGCTTGACTTGCTTTGCATAATCTGAGCTTGTTGTGGTACATTACCTTAAGGGCTATTTGTGCAACAATTCTCTTGATAATACAGATGTTGTTGGGTTTGAATTTAATGACCTTAATGACTATTACTGGTTCTTTAGGTAGGGTTAAGCTTGTGTTGGTCATGGTTAACTACCCAGATTTCATTTTCTACTTGTAATCTCTCAATTAAAGAATAATTCTCTTTCTTTCAACTCTTCTCTTTTTCTTGTTGAATTGGTTTTGTTGTACTATTTTATGTCTGGGTTGTTTTTCTTTTTTGATTTATTTGGTAGGGACATGCTAGGTTCCAGGTTAAGAATGTAAATAGTTGCCCTGTGTAGGCATATTAACTCATAAACACTTTTGATTGAATTTTGGTTTAATCAATTATGGTAGACCATTATAGTAGTTGAAAGCATGTCTGTCCAAATAAAGAGGTTATTAGCAGAAAACTTACTGAGTGCTTCTACTATACATTCATTAAATATTTCAACTCTATCATTTTCTTGACGGAAATAGGGGCTGCTGGATGTGTTATATGCCATTTTGGATGAAGTAGAGGTTAGTGTCATCTGAAGTAAATTTCTTTCCTTCATCTGTGAAGATAAGTCTGGTATTTTCAAACTTGATTGTTATTTTCTTACCAATAAAGTGTCTTGCATTGTTGTCCTTGTGTTTCTTGTTGGCTTGATCAACTGGCCATCTTGTTACACAATTAATGGCTGTGATGATGCATTAATTCTCCTTCTTATCACCATAAAATGGTCATAAAGTTTACAATACTCATAATTTAAATAGTTGTGTCATGGAGATTAGAACTACAGACTTGGAAGATGCTTTGAATCAAGAACACTTACCACAATTTTTCATTTATTGAGGATTTTTTTACTTTCTATAGTTTTTAACCACTAATCCCAGTTTTTGAAGTATTTTTACAAGCTTATAATGAGGTTTTATCCTAAGTCTCTATGATAATAAAAGATGTTAGCAATGTTTTATGTTGTCATCACATAGTTTCAGGGGTCTACTGCTCAGAAAATAGCCTTCCTACTTAGCAAAAAAGGCCCCCAGATTGAAGCCAGCAGCTATAAATCCTACAGACAAGATGAACATGGCAAGATGACCAAAGTGTCCCAAGAATAAAAACCATCCTAGCATACTTCTAAAATTACCCAGAAAGTAGTATTTTGAAAGTTATAAGACCAAGTATAGTGAGGCGTTAGGACAGATAAAGGAAAGTTCTTCCACAGGAATTGAAGAAGTAGAGCAATCATAATTGAATGTATGTCTCCAGTGTCCAGTTTTGTATTTGAATCAACCATTAGATAAGGCTTTGATGACATGATTTTCAATAGTAAAAGAGCTGAACCAGTCAGGTTCCACCTTGGCATCCTGGCTGACAAGGGTAAGAAGGCAATGAAAAGGCACTAGAAGAGAAAAATCAGGTTAACCTTCATACTTGAAGGTAACCAAGTTAAACTTTAAAGAAAAAGAGAAAGAGACTAAAACATTAATAATAAAGATATTCAATAAAATTGCTAGATAATCAATAAATAATCAGGATAAAATATTATATACCCATTTGGAGATATGTTACACTTGGTGTTGTGTTTGAAGCAGCTTAGGGTGCTAATTTCTGTTGTGAGTATAGTTGCAGACTAAATTGGGACAGAATAATATAATACATTATGACAAAAACTACTTTATTTGTTTTTAACTATTATAGACTATATAAGGGAAGAAGATGGTTGGTGTTTGGCTGGAACAAGAAATAGGATCTGCTTTCATTGGAAAGATAGTGTGGCATAAGAATTAAAGGGCAACAGAATGACTGGTTTCATGTGGTTTCCCATTTTAAAGAAATTGGCGCAAACCAGCCACTTTGTGGAATTGAACCTTGAATTTTCTTTGTTGGATTGTGTGCGTAATTAATTGAGCTATCACTTACCACATTTGGAGCTCTGATTTAGTTGACAATTGAAGAGGGAATTGAAACACAACAGAACAATTGCGCAATTGTATGATTATTGTGTTGCTTAATTACTGATGGAAAAACTATTGTCTTATCCATCTAGGGGCTGAAACACTTGGGCACAAGTGAGAAAAACTGGAACTTGAGGCTAGTTAAGTGCCAATGTTTTTCTTCTTGCAATAAACTAGTAGATTTAGATGTCATTTCAATAAATTTATTTATTAGTTTCAAATGAATTTGGTGTTAGAGCAGGAGAAGAACATTAAACATATTAAGTGGTAATATATTGAACCCATAAAGAACAAATAAGAAAAACACAGGTTAAATAACAGCCACTGGTTACAATTTCACTAATGCTATCTAAAACTGTAGCTTAGGAGTCAAGCAATCAATCAATCAGAAACAATACATGAAGGATTGTATTTGATTATCACTTTAGAAGTTTTTTGATGCAAAATAGAGTTAACACTGACACCAGGAACAAATATGATGTCTAAATTCAAATTTGAGAAGCTAACTGTCAGGCACCCACCTACTAGGAAGTAATCTTCTTAGGTGATGAATGATGGCAGATGGATTTAATCCGGTTACCAAGGCTCCTACAGGCAAGGACACTATTCCTAAATGGAACAATTCTCCAAACACTTGATATCTGCCCAACAGTGGGTTGAAATGTCCCAAAAAGAAGTATGTCCCAAGGTAGCACAGGAAGAAGGCAGAAGCCAAGGGACGGAAGACTTGGGGTTCAGGGATTGTGGATGTGGATTGATAGTTCTTGGTCTCCTCTCTGAGAGGTGGGTTATGAGATAAGGGTGTAGCACTATACCATACTCCTGGTATAACCTGGCGCCAAGAGCTGTCAAGGAATTGCGCTTCTGGAGAGGTGCCTGAATCTGCACGCAAACCCATCAAAATGCTGGCCGTTGCAGCTGGCAGCAAGATTATCCAAAACAACTATTTATACCCAAGAGACTCCATAGGAGGAGTCTTGGGTAATCTCATGGTCTTGGATTTTAAGGATTAAGGTCAAGCTATAAAAGAATAAGAAAAATGATTCACAGTGGGTGAATGTAGACTTTATTGATTGAACAAGTGATAGCTCATAACTTACCAGCCTTATATAACATGGTAACAAAATAATGATCTGGGGAAAACATAAAGGAGATCAAATTTCATGGGGATAAAATTGGGGAAATCTGGAGATCCTGGGCAGTTTGAAATATGAATTTAGAATTTTCTAAACATTATGATAACTTAAATACTCTTAAATCCATTTTTTGGATTAAAATAATTAAAATATATCAAAGGCATGGTCAGTTAAGACATGCTATTCCCCAGTTAAAGCTGGGGAAGAGGATCAGGAGCCAGCAGAAGAACCCGATACCAACGGCAAAGCAACAGCAAAAACAGAGTCATAAGAGCTCCCAACGTCACCAAGATGTTCAAAAGATACTTTTTAAAGGATTGGCGTAGCTCCTGATTGGGTAGAATCAATTTTTCAAGATACTGATTTGCTAGTTGAACTATTACTAACTGATTCTTCTAGTGACCAAGCAGCAAGGCAGACAGGAGAAGAGCCGGGTTCAAATCCCGTAGCATTAAATCCTGGTTCAGCGGCCAAGCCTGAAAATTCCCCCACAGGTAAAATATAACATTTACTGCTAACTAACTTAATATTTTTAGGAGATTCAGAAGAAACCAAAGGAGGAATGCTATCTTTTCCCAAACCAAATAATAGATTGTTGTCAGGAGTTATACAAAGAACATTCCTGAAACTAACATTAAGTGTACAACTTATACTAACCTTATTTTTGCTTCTAAGAGTTTGATTTCCAGGTGGGGACTCAAACATAATATTTTTACAGCTGAAAAATTATAGTTCAGTATTTAGATAAGGAAGACAACAGTCCAAATAGAAAAGACAGGTATAGGAATAAGGTGATATTTATTTAGAGAATTGTATGGATATATACTATATCAAGAGGCCACAAGTTCACCAGGGGGTGGCACAGTAGCAGGTTCAACATAAGGTTTGGGTTGAGAATAACTTGAGCAAGGGATAAGCATGTTAAATTGGCAGCACTTCTAATTAGAAGATAGTGCCCACAATTTGACATTGCGCTCAGATTGACCCATACCGTTTGTTGCGTCATGGGGCAACTCATCAAGCGCCCCTATGTATTTTGAGATACATTAGTGGGCAGGGAAGTAATATGGGTTATAACACCCTCCTTGCCCCCTGCTTGTTGTCAGACACCAGAATTGGAACCTGTGGAAGGTCTGGGAAGATGCACATAAAGAGATTTTTTGCAGGGACAGCACAACAGGGGCAAAAGGAATCATGATGTAGTCTTTTGGTGTTTACTTGGGCGTCTTCACGCTGATATGTGGAATTGTCATATACCGCGGATATCTTGAAAGGTCCAAGGTGGTTGGGTTAAATTTTGGCGGAGTTAGAGTTGAAGGCATAGCCAGGGTCATCTAAAGTATATGTTGCTTTGAGGTTTTAGTTGCCCCCTTGATCTGCTCTTGTTTGATGTTGAAGGCCTTGACACACCACTAGGCCAGCAAATGGGTAGCAAAAGGGGAAGTTTTTTGAGAAAGTGGACTGTAACTCCCCCTCTACCCCAGTTAGACTTTCAGAAGTTCCAAAGGCTAGGGTGCTGGGACTGAAGCCTATACCACAATTGATTCTAGCCTGCAGGATAAGCAGGGTGATGGGAAGGTGCTCAGTCCAGGCAGTATTGGGGTGTTCCTGGGAGAGCATGGCAATCAGTTGCACAATGGAGCCATTTAAGCGCTCTACACACCCATTGGGTTGAGGATGGTATGGGGTAGTGACTATTTGCTTGAGGGCATTCTTGACGCACTATGCCTTCATAACATTGCCTACAAGCTCAGGCCCCCTGTCAGTGATAAGCCATTTAGGGCGGCCAAAGCGTCCCACAATCTCCTTGCCAATGAAGCAAGTGATGGTTGTGGCAGTGTGATTGATGGTTGCCCATGGCACTGGTCAGAAGACAAAGTAGTCAATAATATGATGATGTACTTCTTGCCCAACTTGTCCTCAGGTAGGGGCCCAACAATGTCAAGGGCCTACTTTTTGAAGGGTTTCATTGCTCTGATTGGTAAGACTGGCTTTGGCAGAGCAGATTTAGACAAGTTCTTTTCACATGGCACACACATTTTAAGGAGTTCCAGGATTTCTGTGGGGTTCCTGTTCACCAGTCCCCAATGTGTATCCTGGGTCATAGCCAGGGACCGGCTGGAATAAATTGTCATTCTCTAATAGGGGATACTGTATCTCAGAAATATGTATAGTGGTCAAAATGGGCTTTTATTTACTCTCAGAAGGAAGATCCCCTTAGAAACCTTCTGGTATATTGTAAAGTTATGCATCCCCCTTGGGCCTCTACTTCAATCCTCACTAAATGCTTAGGGATCTCTGTTAGATTACACCTGGATATTTATCCAAAGATTTACCAAAAAACCCAAGAAAGGTCCTCACACTATTATTTGATGAATTAGTTTAAAGATGCCCCCAACTAACCCACCCAAGAGACACATCTGGTTAAATATTATGTACAAGAGAGGCCAGGAGCAGTGGTAATTGCATCCAAGACAGGTTCCTCAGTTTTTAGTTGAGTCAGTTTCCCCTTTGATTTTGTCCATTTGGATTTTTCCAGATTTTCCTGCCTCAAGAGATGCATCCATATTCTCTCATAATATTGGCTGATCAGTTTTGACATTCAACTTCTCACCCAAATTCCATCCTGTCTCTTTAAATGAATGCATTAGTTGTAAAAGACCTTGCTTCATCATTCTCTACTCTAATAAAGCTCAAAATTTGTTAGTCTAATCTGGCCATTTGGTTTTTTCTGTTACTTTTGGTGTTCAGTTGATTCCTTCCCCCCTTGGCCTCCCAGGAATTGTTGGCAACAACCTTTTGGTTGTTGCTGAAACCGTGATTTTTATTGTGGTTGAGAGCTTGGTTTTATTTCCTACTAACCTGCTCCCCAATTCTCACATATATGGCCCAGGAGTCAAGGAGACCATTGATATATGCCAATACTTGGAGTCCTCCAACAATCTCTTGGACTCCTTTTACTTGGTCTTAGACTCCTTTACCTTAGTATTGGACTCCTGCTCCTTCATCTTGGGCTCCAGCACTTTTATATTGGTCTTCTGTACCTTTATCTTGGTCTCCAGCTCTATGTATAGCTCTAGTGGCCTTTTTATTCCACTTGATCCAGTCCCTGAAAAGTCTCAGATTAAACCCCTTTTATAGCTACTTGTTTCAGTCCTTGTTTCTCTCAGAACTCTGGGTTTTCCAGTCTTAAAATATCCATTTTCTTTTGCTCTACAATATATTAAACATTTTTTTCTTCTTCATCCAATTAAACCCCTGCTTTTCCTACTTCATTTCCTCATTTTTTTAGACTTAAGCCCTTCATTTAAAGCCCTTAAAACAGTGATAAAACAGGCTTTAAACTTCAACCAAACAAATGCCTGGATTCAACTGTTTTACCAAAAAGTTTACCCAAATGACTTGCTCTTGACCCTGGTTCAAACCTGGCGCTGTCTTGCTCTGGATAATCACTTGCTCTGTGTTCCGAACAATTTTGCCGTAATTCCTGTCACATTTCTCTGAGCAAACTTGAGCGCTTCCAACTATGTTTTACTTAGTGATTTTCAAGCCCTAATTTCTTCAAATTTTCTCTAAGCTTCTCTGCATTTTCCTCAACATTTTGGCCATTTGAACTTGCCTGATGCTCACTCCTTGCTTCTATTAGTCATTTTTGGCAAAACTCCAGCCTTTGCCCTTAAAGTTTCTCTGTCCTGTTTCTGTCCACTTTGGTTCCTTCTTACTCAATCAATTCCCTATAAATTTACAGTCTATTCTCTTTAAAAATTTCTTTTTTTCTATTTATTTCTTATATGATATTTATCTAAATCTTTTTATCATATCGTTTTTGGCAGATTAATTAAGTCTTTTACTGCTTTTTCTTATTATTAATCCTACTTTCAACAGTCCAAATCCAGTATTCTTGTTTCTCCAACTACTTCTGCTGGTCCTTATTAACCAGCTTCCAGTTCCTCATCTAGTCCCTCTTCATGATCTTCTAGTCCTTCAACTAGTCCTTTCCATGAACTTTCCAGTCCTTCAGCTAGTCTTCACTATGAACCACCTAGGTCCTTTCCTCACTATAATCCTCCATTCCTTCAACTAGTCTTCACTGTGATCCTCCATTCCTTCAGCTAGTCTTCACTGTGATCCTCCATTCCTTCAGCTAGTCTTTACTGTGATCATACAGTCCTTCTTACTAGTCTTCAATTTTATCCTTCAGTTCTTCAACTATTCTTCACTGTGATCATCCAATACTTATTAATAGTCTTCACTGTGATCCTCAAGTTCTTCAGCTAGCCTTTTCTGTGATCCTCCAGTTCTTTGGATAGTCTTCACTGTGATACTCTAGCCCTTCTTACTAGTCTTCACTGTGATCCTCCAACTGGCACCCTAGCAGCCAATGTTACCTGCTGAGGAGAAGAGCCATTATCCTCCCCTAGTAGACAATGTTACCTACTAGGTTCAGAACTCCCAACTATCACCCTAGCAGCCAATGTTACCTGCCAGGCAGGTCCATTCTCTGCCTCTAGTAGCCACTGTTACCTACTGGGCAGGCCTTACCTCCCTAGTAGCCCATGTTATCTATTAGGCCTCTACCTATCAAAAGCCACTAGACTTTCTCTTGGCAAAAATCAGCCCTGCCTGCAAAACTGCCCAACATGTGGACCGTCACAATGTCCTGCCACATGTGGGGCCACCAAACCTTGCACTTAATGATACCAAATAGATTAAATCCTCTGATATGGCCTAGGGGGCAATGTTAATGTAAGATTGTGTCTCCTTGTTGTGTGGTGGGAATGTAATGCATCTTCTCACCTATCTCTGCCTGGCAGCAGACATTACCAGTTTCTGTGGTGAACTGGCTCATATTGTCCTTAAACTTGAAAATGGCACTGAATTAAGCCCCTTGTAATGGGTGGCCTCAGGGCAAAGATAGAGCATGGGTCAATCTGGGTCTAACCTGTCATCCCCCATGATGGACACTAAATACAGTCTGGAGAGGGTGTCAGTTGTGACAAGCTCTTTACCAGGCTTGTATTTGATGCAGAGTTTATATAGAGACAGGTGTTTGACTCACCCTGCTTGGCGCTGGGTCAGATGTGAATGAGTGTTGAAGTACTGAAGAGACTTATGGTATGTCAGGACACAGGGAAGAAAGGTGGCACCTTCCAAGTAACATCACTATTTTTGACACAGTGTACAATTGTCACTAACTCCTTATTATGCATAAGATAGTGCTGCTCTGTGTAAGTAAGCTTCCTGGATTTATATACTACAGTGAGGAAGTGACCCCATCAGTTTATACTTGCAACAAATCACTTATAGCCCTGTTAGAGGCGTCAGTCTCAAGTTTGTATTGGTAGTTTCAACTGGGAAACTGTAGTATGAGCGCAGTAGTAAGTTTTTTTTAAATTTTTGAGGACTTGATCTCTAGCAAGAGTCCAGTGAAAGTGCTGTTTGGTGTTCAGCAGTTTGATGAGGGGTGTGATAAGCTCTTTGCACTTGGGGATGAACTTATTTATGTAGGCAACCATGCCCAAGAACATGTGCACTTGGCCCACTTTGGTGGGGTTGGTATGTTGATGATGGCCTTTATTTTGGCAGGGCCAGGTTTTATCCTTGAGCAGAGATTGTATGCTCAAAGAACAGTAGCCCTGACCAAAGAAACTTGCACTTTGAAGGTTTTGTTTTCAGCTAGTGTTTTTGGAGAGTGTCCAATACAGTGTAAAGATGCTGAAGGTGTGTAGTTTGGTCTTGACTAAACAAATGATGTCATCAAAATACACAACAACACACTTACTAATCAGTTCTTTTAACACCTTATTCATAAGCATGGTAAAGGTGGAGGGAGCTTTGATCATACCAAAGTTCATGACCCAATACTCAAAAAATCCATAGCGTGTGCAGAAAGCTGTCTTTGCCTTTTCCCCTGGCACAATACAGACCTGGTTGTACCCCGCGGCAAGATCAATCTTGCTAAAGATCTTCACACCTGTAAGTGTGTCAAACAGGTTGTCAATCAACAGCAGTGAATACTTGTTTTTAACTGTAACTTTGTTTAGGGAACATTAATTGGTAACTAGAAAGAGTGATATGTCCTTCTTGGCTACAAAAAACCACGGCTCTGTACAGTGATAATGATGGGTGGATGAAACCCTTGTCTAGGGCACCCACAAGGTGTTGGCAGAGAGTTTTTTTACTTCTTGGGCATCAGAAAGTAAAGGGAGTGTGCTTTTGGTAGTGATCCTTGCAGCTGCATGGCATGCTGTATCTCCAAAGGGGGAGTTATTTGATTCAGAATTTTGCTGAAGACGTCCTTGAACTACTTGAGGAGCGCTACTAAGGCTGGTGGAGGCATTTCATCCAAGGGGGAGGTGTGATAGATTCAGGGCAAATGTCCTTGACTGAACATTGGTTGAAATCAAGTCTTTCCCTCCTTGAAATTGTAGTCACTAGCCTCTGTGAGCTGCACAAACACTGTGTTACAAAGTAATTTATTCATTTTGATGGGGAAGATTTGGAAACCTGCCCCGTTTCTGTTGAATGTAATCACAGAGGTATCCCAGTCAATGTATGGACAATTATGAAGGAGCCATTCAAGTTCAGCAATGACATAATGGTTGATCCTGGCCATTATGGGGCCAGAGATCCTAACCTGGACATTCCCCATTCTTACTGAGAAGGGGAAAGTCTCATAGGTGATGCCTACTCTGTGGGAGTTGGCCACACATACTGCATTAAAGTGGCTGGGAACTTGGTCTAACTGTTAGGAGTCTGTGAATTCCTGGTTGACCATGGTGTGATTGGCCCCAGTGTCTACTAAAAGCCTGTAAGTGTTTCCACAGAAGAAAAAGGGATAGACCAAGAAAGTAAAATTATTTGATGAATGACTGGCTTGGAGGGTGGGTCATCACTGTGTACCTGGAATACATCCAAGGTTTCTACCTCATGTACATTGTAGTCACAGTGATTTTTAGCAAGGAGAGATTGGGAGTATGAGTCAAGTGGGGTTGCAGAGCCTCTTGTGTCCACAACCCCCAGGTTTTTTAAAATCCTCAATTTGTGCTAGCTGAAGCTCCCTTTTGCAAGGGTGATTGTTGGCATTTTCCTGCTGACAGGACTAATGACAGTCTACTTAATTGTGGGCACTGCCAGGCGCGGGAAAAGGTTGAGGGGGTGCAACATTGGATCTGCAGAAGCCTATTGTGGCTTAGTTGTTTGTTTTTTTTAATGGCTTTGTATCAATTATCAATGGAAGTAAAGAGCCCTACAGGAACCCATTTGCAGATATGGGGCTTTAACCCTTTGATGATAAGGGTAAGCAGCATGGTGTTTCTGTTGGTGATGGCTTTTGGGGCAGCAGAAGCCCTTTTTGCCAAGCAGTGAGGAATTTGGGGATGCTTCCTGTTTTTTTGATGACAAGCAAGAGGGTCCCCACTACAATGGGCAAAAAGGTTTCACTTTAGCAGGACTTGGTGGTGTCCCTGAAGGCCACCCAAGTGACCTTGTGTTCTTGACCATCCCAGTTGGTAAACCATATTGTGGCAGATCTAGTGAGGTGTCCTGATGCAGTGGCAACCCACATGGGCTCAGGTACTTGACAGATACAGAGGCAGGTTTCTGTGGAGTGCAGCCAAATTACTATGTTTGCCCCCTCCACACCACCTGTGAAGGATTTCAGTTGTAGGTTCAGCATGCACTGTGACATATCTGACTGAGATGAGGTGACACTAACATCACGTTGTCCCAGGCAGAGTTGGCTGTAGACACTGATGAAAACTAGCTGATCTTGGTATATAATGTAACCTTTGGGGATGTCCCCATCAGGGATGGGGAGGAAGGTCTCTTGGTTAGGTATAGGCATGCAGCTAGCACTTTGTCCTTTCTTGGGGGGATTTTCTTATAGTAGGTTGTTAATTGAACCTACCACTGTTGCAACTGAACCAGTAATAGCTCAGTATTTAGATTGGGGAAGATGACAGTCCAAATAGAAAAGACAGTAATAGGAATAATATGCTATTTATTTAGAGAATTTTATGGCTATATACTATATCAAGAGGCCACAAGTCCACCAGGGGTGGCACAGTAGCAGGTTCAACAGAATGTTTGGGTTGAAAATAACTTGAGCAAGGGATCAGCATGTTAAATTTGCAGTGCTTTTAATTAGGAGATAGTGCCCACAATTTGACATTGCGCTCAGATTGACTCATACCGTTTGTTGCGTTATGGGGCAACTCATCAAGCGCCCCTATGTATTTTGAGATACATTAGTGGGCAGGGGAGTAATCTTGGTTGCAACAATATTAAATTCATTGTCTAGATAAAAGTTGAATGTTTTCAATTTCAGAAGAGAATTTAAAAATATTATTGACCTTAAAAATGTTTACATTTGATGCAAGTGTTGAGAAGTCAGGAATGCAGTTCCTGACACATATGGTACTGTTTCACCACTTGATAGTATACAGTAAAGTGTATCATAGACATTTTTAAATAGGTTTTTTAAGGAATTTTTAACAATTATTCATTATAATTTAAGAGGGAGTATCTCTTGAGGATCTCCCATTATCAACACAGACCAAATGGGGTCTTTAATCTTGGCACAAAGTAAGTGCTTTTGGTATAGCTTTAATAATATATCTGCAGTAAGCAACTTTTTTCCTGAATTTTATTCACTGAACATAGGATATCTTTTTTTAAGACTCATCAATTAAGCTTCCCTTATTGCAAGTTGCTTCTGTGTCTTAAAAAACACTAGTGATGTGTGGCAAGTTAGCACTTAGAAAATTTGTGAATCTTTCAGATTTTAGGATTATTTTATAAAAAATATTCATGACAACCAAATCTTTGTCATGGATTAGATATATGTGTTCAGCATCTGAGAGCTTTTAAGATTTATATTCAAAAGAAAAGGATTTTTTTATTTTTTTCTGTATTCTGAGTAAACCTCTAAAAGCAGTATCAGAGGTTTATGTTCTCATTCTTTAGATTATGTCTTGGTTAAAGTGTTTTATAATGGGTGCAGTTACCATGTTTTCTTTGATTTTTATGAAGTTTTGATCTCTGAGAGAGGTTCAAAAAAGCTTTGTTGTCTTTCCTTGATTTTTGACAAAAGGGAGGTGTCAGGGACCCACCTGCTAGGAAACAATCTCCCAACAAACTGGGCTAAAGAAGAGGGGGTTAACCCTGTGATAAAGAATCCTACTGGCACAGACACCATATCCATGTGAAATATCTCCCCAGTCAAACAATATTGGCCCAGGAGAGGATTGAAGTGGCCCAGAAAGAATTATGCTCCTGAATAACTTAACAGGAAGGCAGCAGCTATTGAATGGAACACTGGAAGAGCAGGTGTTACAGTAATATCTGAAAAGAACTTAGGTTTCTTCTTGTGAAGGGGCTCTCTGAGGGCAGCAAATCTGTGTATCACTGTCCTAGAATCATGTTATGCCAAGTAGCTCCTTGAGAATAAGAAGGGTCAGAAATAAAATAAGGTCTGGTTCCCAATGATACTGAATAAATACAAAACTGGATCTAAATAAACCATAAGAATTATGTATACCAAAGCACTCCAGAATTAGGAAGAATGGGTAATTTCATGAGAAAAATACTTTGGATTTTAATAAGAATTGATATATAAATAAAGACTTTTTGATTGGAAAATGATTTTTAGAATCATAACAGACTTATGTAGATGAAGAGGGAAATTTGACTCAGTTAGTTAACCAGGGAATTTAAAATGAGAAAAGGGTGAGGCCTCTGTTATGTATGCAAGCAACAACCTCTAAGTTACTTATTAAATCCTGAAACTTTTTATTCAAGGCAGAAGAAACCACTTTTAAACATAAATATCTTAAAAAGTTAAACCAAAATTGGTATTTGCTGAGTAAGGCTGAATAATGGAAGAAAGCATAAAACAGTTGCTTTTGCCTCTTGTTGATTAATAAACTTAATTTCTGGAGGCTTTGCATGATATCAAACACTGGCTACATCATCCAAAGCAGCAAAAATACTGATTGATTGGAACAACTAGGTAACACATTTATTGGATACATATTTAATAACATTTTTTTACTGTAAATTCAGAACCTAAACGTAAAAAAGCAGGATTGTCAAATCCAAGAACCAAATTTCAAATCACAAATGAGGTGAATTTGAAATAAATATAATTTATGGGTGTCTCAAACAGGAAGTCAAAGGATCTAGAGTGGATTTGTGCTAATTCTTTTAGGAATCATAGGTATTATAAAAAATAACCATATTCCGTTTTAGGAAGGCTAAAATTTAGATGCTTGATTACAGTAGACTTTAGAAAATGCTAATAATAAAATATAACTATATATTACAATCTATTTTTATCAAGTTGTCTTTTCCTTGGTGTTTTGATAGTTCATTTGCTGTTGATAATGTACTTTCATTTAATTGGATAGCTTCATCTCCAGTTGCCTTGGCAATAGGAAATCAAGTTGCCTCCCCAAGACCAGCTGTGATTGCAGAGGCAACTTGATTCCCTATTGCCAAGGCAACTGGAGGTGAAACTATCCAATTAATTGCAAGCACATTATCAACAGCAAATAAACTATCATCACACCAATGAAAAGACAACTTGATAAAAATAGATTGTAATATATATTATATTTCATTATTAGTGTTTTATAAAATCTATTGTAATCAATCATTCTTAATAGCAATACATTAACACATAGTGTAATAATCTGGTGATTTTTCCCTCTGAATATTTTACTTTCCCACCTCTCCTTCTTTCCTTGAAACAAAGTTTGTTTGGCCCCTGGCTACACTGGGGCCAAAACTTTTAAAAAATTCCATGTCATCAGGAGGGTGGCTCATATATCATTATATGGTTTTGTGGTTGCTAGATTAGTGATTTGGAGTGTAGAATATTGCATCATTTCCAGCTTAGACAATTTTACATTTCACTTAATTTCATGTCTAAACATGGTTATTGAGATTGAATTTTTCATTTGATTTTATACAGAGTGGAGCTTCTTTATTTGGACTGATTTATCCTAGTTTCTTACTTTGTATACAAATTGGATTCCAAATCCCGCAATTATTATTTGTGTTTAATAGTGAAATTCATTTATGATTTGAAATTTGGTTCATGGATTTGACAATCCTGCAATTTCAACAAAAAATAATAAACTTAATGAAAATGGTTGATGGATTTGAACACTTCAAATCTGATTCCAGTTAATTCATTTTGTCCATAGGAAATATGCAGCTTGACTTGAAATTTGCAAAGTGTCTATGAGTTCCCGCATTTTTAAATATTCAAATAAAAATACAAAGAATTCAATTTAATTAAAAAAAAGCCATCTCACAAATGTGATTCAAAATTTGGATCAAGGATTTGACAATACCGCATTTTTATGTTTAGGTTCTGAATTTACAGTATTTAATACACATATATTTTTTCAATGTGGTTCTTGTTTAGGATGCAAATGATTAAATCATATAGGTATGCTATGACTATTTTATTATGTGATATTTAAAGACTTTTCTCATGAAAGACATAAAGATACTGGGGGCATTAGTCATTCCAAAGTTTAAGACCACATATTCAAAGAAACCATGCTTGGTTCTGAATGCTGTTTTAGAAATATACTCAGGTTTTATCTAAATTTGATGGTATCTTTCACTTAAATCAATCATTATAAAAAGATTTAAACCTTCTAGATTGTCAGGAAACCAACTTTGGGTGGCCAGCCTGTCCTTTTATGGGATTGGGTGGGTAAAGCCAATCATAAGATTTATGCTAACTTAAATAGGTACAACATAGATTTTCCCACCCAAGACCATGGCCCAGAAGCTGGGATGATAGTGTTGTAACTAAGATTCCCCTCTTGCCTGCCAACATATCTCATGATACACAGGGGCGCTTGATGAATTGCCCCATGATGTATCTAATGACATAGACCAACCTGATGACAATGTTGAACTGTGGGCACTATATCCTAATTAGGAGCCTGTCAATTCAACATTGCTGATCCCTGTGCAAGTTATTCCTTTGCTTCAAACAATACATGGAACCTGCCACCGTGCCACCCCCTGGTAGTCTTGTGGCCTTCCCCATATGGTATATTAATCACAATATTCTACAATAAACTACATCTTATTCTTCTCATTTCTGCCCTTTCTATTAAACTGTTGTCTTCCCTAATCAAATACTGAACTATCATTGGTTCAGTTACAACAGTGGTAGCAGTGGTAGGTTGTCAACCTACCTAAAAGGAAATTCCCCCAAGAAAGGACAGAGTACAGGCCGTATGGCTACTCCACACCAAGAAACCTTCCTGCCAATCCCTGAAGGGGACATCCCTGAGGGATACATTATCTATCGGGACCAGTTGGTACTCACCAGCGTTTACAATTGTCTCCACCTAGGGCAACACAATGCCAGTGTCATACCACCACAATTGGACCTCTCACAATATATGCTGAACCTCCAACTAGAGTTCTTTAAGGATGGCGTGGAAGAGGTCAACATTGTCAGTTGGCTCCACTCCACAGAAAACTGCCTCCACATTTTCCAGTTACCTGAACCCATGTGGGTTACCACCGCTTCTGGGAGCCTCACAGGGCCTGATGAGGTATGGTTCACCAACTGGGCCAGTCAGGAACACAAAGTTACTTGGTCCATCTTCAGAGACACCTGCAGACCCTGCTACAGCAAGACCTTCTTACCCATTGTAGTGGGGACCCTTCTACTTGCTATCAAACAGACAGTAAGTGTCCCTGAGTACCTCAAAGCCTGGAAGAAAGAACTCTCTCTCAGCCCCAAAGCCAGCACTGACAGAAATGCAATGCTACTCACCCTCATTGTCAATGGGCTGAAGCCCCACATCTGTAAATGGGTTCCTGTAAGGCGCTGCATCTCTACCAATGATTTTTACAAGGCCATTGTAGAGGCTAACAATCAAGACTCAATGGGATTTAAAAGATTCAACAATGCCCCCTTTCAACCTCATCCTGCGCCTGGAAGCACTCACAACCAAGTAGGCTGCCGCCAATCTTGTCAGCAGTAAAATGAGGCCAAGAGCCCCTGCAAGGGGGAGCTTCAGTTGGCTCAAATTGAGGATTTGGGAAAAGTCTGGGGTTTTTTAGATACAAGAGGTTCTGCAACCCTGCTTGACCCACACTCTCAATCTCTCTTTGCTAAGAATCCCTGCAACTATAACATGCATGAAGTGGAGATGCTATATGTATTCCAAGTCCACAGTGATAACCCCATCCTCCAAGCTAGTCATTCATCAAATAAAATCACCCTCTTGGCCTACCCCTTTTGTTTCTGTGGGAACACCCACAAATTTTTGGTAAACACTGGGGCCAATCACACCATGGTCAACCAGGGAGTCACAGACTCCCAGCAGCTAGACCAAGTACCTATTTGTTTCAAGACAGTATGTGTGGCAAACTCCTGTAGGGTGGCCATCACACATAAGACAATACCCTTCTCTATGAGAATTAGGAACATCCAGGTTAAGCTCTCTGGGCCAATCATGGTGGGGCTCTATCACAATGTCATTGCTGGCCTCAACTGGCTCCAACATAATTGACCATATATTGACTGGGACACCTCCATGATCACACTCAACCAGAATGGGGTAGGCTTTCAGATTTACCCCATCAAAATGAACAAGTTACTTCATGACACTGTGTTTGTTTGCCTCACAGAGGCCAGCTCCTACAACTTCAAAGGGGGAAGCTGGAATTTAACTAATGTTCAGTGGAAGTCATTTTCTCTGAACCAACAACATCTTCCCCCTTGATCACACCATCACCTCCAGCACTTGTATCACTTCTTGAGGAGTACAAGAACATATTCATAAAAACACTAGATTAACTGTTCCTTCCAAGAGAAATACAACATGCTTTCCAGTTACAAGGGTCTCTTCCCAAGGCACAACCTCTCTATTATTTGACGCCCAAGGAAGACAAAACTCTTTGTCAACACCTTGCGAATGCTCTTGATAAGGGCTTCATCCACCCTCCCTCTCACCATATGGGGCCGCAGTCTTCTTTGTAGCCAAGAAAGGGGGTCTCTTTGCCTGGTAACTAACTATCATGCACTGAACAAGGTGACAGTCAAAAACAAGTACCCCTGCCACTAATTGACAACTTGTTTGATACACTTTCAGGCGTGAAGGTCTTCAGTAAGATCAATATTACTGTGGGGTACAATCAGGTCTGCATTGCTCCTGGAGATGAGGCAAAAACTGCCTTTTGCACATGCTACAGGTTGTTTGAGTGTAGAGTCATGAACTTCAGAATGACCAACACTCCCTCCATCTTTGCCATGTTGATGAATAACACCTTTAAAGACCTGATTGAAAAAATGTGTTGTTGTGTATCTTGACAACATTATTGTCTTCAGTTAGGACTAAACCACACATCTCCAACACCTTTGTGCTTTACTTAACACCCTTTACAAACATCATTTAAAGGAAAAGCTTCTAAATGTGAATTCCTCTGATCAGAGCTTCTATTCTTGGGGCACACCATCTCTGCCCAATGAATAAATCCTGACCCTGCCAAGATAAAGGCAATCACAAGCATGCCATCCCCCACCAATGTGGGTCAGGTGTGTACGTTCTTGGGCATGGTTGCCTATGTATGGAAGTTCATCCCAACAGCAGAGAACTAATTGAACCTCTCACCAAACTTTTAAACACCAAACTGCGCTTCCACTGGACATCTTCCAGAGACCAGGCCTTTGAGACATTGAAGCAGAGGCTTACAACTGCACCTGTACTACAATTACCCTATTAGAGTTGCCAGTACAAACCCAAGAATGACACCTCTTACAGGGCCATAGGAGGTGTGCTAAGAGCGGTTTTCAATGAGGGTGCCTTCCTTCCAATGGCCTAAAAATCCAGAAAACTCACCAACTCAGAGCAGCGCTACCCATAAATGATAAAGAGCTAGCAGCCATTGTGCACTGCATCAATAAATGGCATTGCTACCTGTAAGGAGCCACATTTTCATCCTGGTCCTAACAGATCACAAGTCTCTTTGGTATTTTAATACCCAGTCACACTTGACCCAATGTCAGGCAGGATGGGTCAAACGTCTGTCCCCATACCAGCTGTGCATCAAATAAAAACCTGGAAAGGAGCTGGTCACAGCCAACACTCTCTCCAGACTCTACGTAGTGTCCATCACAGGAGATGACAGTTTGGACCCAGACTGACCAATGCTTTACCTCTGTCCTGTGGCAACTTGTTACAAAGGCCTTAACTCAGTAACCATCTCCAAGCTGAAGGACAATGAAACTCAGTTCACCACTGATACTGGCAACTTCTGCTGCCAGGCAGAAACAGGTGAAAAGACGCCTTACATCCCCACCACACAACGAGGCAACACAATACTGCACTACCACTGCACCTTGGGTCACATCAGAGGACACAACTTCTTTGAGATCATGAAACATAAGGTTTGGTGGCCGCTTATGCGTCAAGACATCTTAGATCTCCTCAAAACACGTGTGCTGTGCAAAAAGAATACATCTAAAACTGCACCCCCAAAGTCTGTCCTGTCCATCAAAGCAATGGAACCCTTTGAACAGTGGGCCCTTGACATTGTGGGAACCCTCCCCAAAGAAAGACTGGGAAAGAAATACATCATAACTGCCATTGACTACTTCACTTGTTGGCCAGTAGCATAGGCAATCATCAACCATACTGCCACTACCATTACCTGCTTCATTAGCAAGGAAATTGTGGTCCACTTTGGGTGGCCCAAACGTCTTATCACAGATGATGGATCTGAGCTTGTAGGACACGTCATAAAGGTGCATTGTGCCAAGAACACCCTTCAAAGGATAGCCACAACTCCCTATCATCCCCAAGCCAATGGTTGTGTAGAACACCTAAATAGTTTGTTGGTCCAACTGATTGCCAAGCTCTCACAAGAGCACCCCAATACTGTGTGGACTGAACACCTGCCCACCACTCTACTTATCTTACAAGAGAGAATCAGCAGGGGCACCAGGTTCAGCCCCAGCACCTTGGCCTTTGGAACCCCTGACAGCTTGATGGGGGTAGAACAAGGGAAATTACAATTCACGGTTCCCAGGAAGCCTCCACTATTGACTACTCCCTCCCTGAGCCAGTGGCATGCAAAAGTCTGAGACATTGAACACAAGTAAATTGAGGGGGGACAAAACACCTTGAGGCCAGATACACCGTAGGTGACCCTGTCTACACCCTCAACCCCAATTCAGCCAAATTGGAGCCCAACCACTTGAGACCCTTCAAAATATCTGTGGTCTATGATAACCATACTTACCAACTTGAAGACGCCCAAGGAAACACCAAAAAGCTCCATCACAATTGCTTACGCCCCTGCCGCGCCATCCCTACACAAAAGTTGTTCATACAGACCTTCCCAGATCTTCTGCAGGCTCCAATCCTGGTGTCTGACAACAAGCAGGGGGCAAGGGGGGTATTGCAACCAAGTTTACCTCCTTGCCTGCCAACATATCTTATGATACACAGGGGGTGCTTGATGAGTTGCCCCTTGATGTATCTAACAACATGAACCAATCTGATGACAATATCAATTTGCAGGCACTTTCTCCTAATTAGGAGTGCTACCAATTTGACCTGCTTATCCCAGCACAATTTATTCCTTGGCTTCAAAACTTACATGAAACCCGCCACTGTACCACCCCCTGTGGCCTTCCCCATATGGTATATTAATCACAATGTTCTACAATAAACTACATCTTATCTTATTATATTCATTCTTGTCCTTTCTATTGGACTGTTGTCTTTCCCAATCAAATACTGAACTATCATTGGTTCAGTTGGAAAAAAATAGTTACCAAACTTTTCTATTGTGTTTACTTACTTAATGAAATATCTTTCTTAGTTAATATTATAATCAAAGTGTAATGGTAGAGTCTTGCTGAAATTCCAAAGTATTGAGAAAATGAGGTATAAAATATGAATTCTAAAAAAGTTAGCAGCAAAAAAATTATCAATGTCAAAATTTGCAGATAGTGAGCTCAAGTATAGACATGGGGAGGAGACAACCAATAAAAACCAAGGCAACAATAACAAAAGCAACAACCCAAGGAAACTTGGTGGGATTTTGAAAATTAGTTCAATCATTCCCTAAATTTCAGACTTGGGGGACATGACAAGCAGCACAGAGGCTGTGATCACCAAAAAATTGAAACTGCAGCCCACAAGAATCCAGACAGGTATAATGGTTAATTAAAGCTTCATTTTCATGGAGTTTTTAACCAAAATGTAAATATTGCTGTTTTAAATAACTTAAGGTTTATTGAACCACTGGGATAGTTCTGAGCTCTAACTTAGCAAATATGAGTGTTTAGAAATGCATGCTGGCACTATCAGGGGGAATTCACTTAATCAGGCTATTTGAAATTACCAAAAATAAATTATGACACTATAATTCAAGTTTTTGGTCAAAAATACCAAATTACCTGACTTCTGAATTTTGAAGCTTTAAACAGCTTTTTTGAATCTTTTGATGAAATATTCACTTATTTTACTATAAACCATTTCTGATCAATGGCTTGATTGATTTCAGTATATTTCTTCAGAGGCTCTTTTTTGATTCAAATTCCTTGATTCTTGCCTTTGCCCAGGTGAGCAATTCTGATTAGGATGAAACCATCTGTGACACAAAGATGGAGTGAAGCCTGAGCCTGAGAAAGTGAAAGCCCTAAATGGTGTCCCTCACCCAAGAAAAATAGTGATCTTGTTACCTGTCAGGGACCCACTTGGCAGGAAACAAGTTTCCTAGCTGATGGGCCAAAGCCCCTACATTCAAACCTGCTATTACCAAGCTGATAGGAACTGTGACCATTGCAAGATATCCTAGATGCCCTAGGTAAGCAAATCTTCCAAACATAGAACTGAAACAACCAAGTAGATAGTAACCCAACAAATACGTCAAGAGGTAAAAGGAGGCGTAAGGTCTAACCAGAGTAGGTTCAGTAGGCGGTGTAGTAAACAAGCAACCATAGTGGAATTTACGTCCCCAATGTCCAGAAGGGTATTTGAACCATCCATGGGCAAGGAATTCCTTTTGGTGGGCGTCATCTGGAGAGGAGTTGTACCAGTCAGTTGTAGGTGTTGGGTTTTCCAAGGCCGATACCACTGGCAAGAAGTAAGCTAGAAATCAGGATAGGAATAGAATTCCTCTCATGGCTTCAAAAATGTGTTTATCAGAAAATGAAAGAGTAGCAAGATGAGGGATAAATCTTAATTGTTGGAACAAGTAATAATAGTAAGTTTGGCTCACTTAAATACCTTCAAAGTTGAGACTAGAGCAAAATAAGAGAATCATTGGAAATGAGAGGATTTTCCAGGGAATTTCATTGATTTCAAGACTGAAATTAATACCTGTTTCAAATGTACATCAATCACTGGCAATATACTATATAAAATTATATAGTTGGACAAGTAACATGCAGGAAAAGCCACAAGTTGAGATACAATTAAGCAGTATATAATGAATTCAAGAGAGCAGATCAAATACGGCGCTTGACACTGAGGTGTTAAGAGTGGTTTCAAGAGCTAAAACCAAGATAGATGCAGCCAATCATTGTTTGAGAAGTAAGTGATGTCTCTCTGTGGCTTATTAACAATTACAGAAGCAAAGCCAAAGTCAGAAATCATTGTTGAATGAATAAAATTGTTATAAATAGGTAATGTAATTTGAACCATATTCATTGAACTAACCGTTGCATTGTCCTTAGGGTTTTAGGTTTGATCCCTGTCTGGTTCAACCCCAGAATTATTCTTAGTGTAAAATAATTGATTGCAGGCTTTCTTTGTTTTGGTGTTTGTCACAAAGTTACCTATACCATTAATTTAGTCAGGGGAAAATTCCCTGACATTATCTTCCTGAGCATTATTACATGTTTTAGAGGGTTCATCCCAGATTAGGGAACACTCACAAAAACACCATTATAAATCATAGGGAAATCCTCCAAATTTTTGGAAAGGAAGATAATATGTTACAGTAGTTTTAAAAGCTATGGCAACAAGCAAAAATAATTCAGATTTAAACAAAATTGAAATGAACCAAAATCTATTGTAAATTAATATAAATTTGTTTATTTTCTAATTTTGTTTAAATCTGAGTTCATTTTGTTTAAAACTGAATTATTTTTGCTTGTTGCCATAGCTTTCAAAATTACTGTAATTGGTTTCCCTACACCTGATTTTAAACCAATTTTGATCCAACTATAATCTTTTTCATACATAAATTTTTTGGGTTTACGTTAGATAAAAGGTTCAAATAAACTTTTTTCTCAGCAAAAGCTATAATCTATGTATCCAATTATTTTTTTATTTATTTTTGTATTTATAAAGGCTTGATTTTCAAAGTATACCCTTTTAAAGGACAATTAAATTAAATTTCACTAATAAGAAAACAAAAAATTAAGGACTTTTAAAAATAGCTTTTTATAAGAAAATTTATTAATTTTGTATTGCTGGTTTTTTCACATTTGATAAGTTAAAATTTTATATGTAAAGAAGCTTATAGCTGAATCAAGATTGGCTGAAAATCTGGTGTAGGAAAACTGATTGGCAGAATATCTTCCTGCCCCCAAATTTGTATGGGCATCTCTCCATGATCAACCTTTCAGAGATCTCAAGGGACACTTGGCATCTCCCTCAATTACCTAGTATTACCACCAAGATAGGATCTATAATTTTGAAACTGATGCCTCAGACAACAACACTAGAGTTGTACTCAGGATCCACACAGCAGCCAAGGATTTCCTTCCTGCAGCCTATGAAAAAATTCAGGTATAAAAAATGATATCCAATCCATATAAAAGATTTGGTGGCCATAGTCTACTCCCTTTTAAAGGTTGCTGCTATCTGAAGAGTGCACAACTATTAGGAGTGTCAACTGATCATAAATAATTAGTTCTCTTCAAAGTGCAGAAAAATATCTCAAAGAGATATCTGAATCAATAAGCATTATCCAAAAGTACCCCATGGTTATCAAATATATGCCAGGTAAAGAGCTACTGACTGTGAGAAGCAGGGAACAAGGTAAGAAAGAATCCTTGCTCTCAACTACAGCTAGCACATCATCTTAGCAAGAGCACAAGTCTTAAACAATTAATACAAGGAGTGTCAAAGGGAGAAACCCAATAAAAAACCAAGCCAAAGGCTAGAAAACAGAGGGCAATACAATCAACAGAGATCTACTGACAAAGTTATATTTTTGGGGTAGAGAACAGTGACGCAAGGACCTTAAGAGTCTGCAAAACTGTTTTAAAGGAGGGGGAGAAATTGGATTGGGAGAAATAATGTGTCACAAACAAACAATATATTAGAGCCAATAGGGCAACTGGATGTGGAAAAATCTATAGCATAGCAAAGTTACAAAAGAGGGAATCATCTTTTGGAATAAAGCACTTAACTTATGCGCTTATAGCACAGCTTCTGACCTCTCCTACACTTAAGTCATTTGTTCAGAGTGTGCAGTGGATAAGTTAGGTGATGGCTTTTTTGAGAGCTCTCAGCTCAGTAGCAAGACCCTGGGCATGGCATCAGGACCTTCTCTTTCTGCAGAACTTGGCATATGCTGGTGGATTGCCTCAAGCTTTCAGGAGATCAAGTATAGCCATAGGGAAGATTCCAAAGGCTTTACCCTGACTGAAGATGCCATACCAAGGCTATACTTTTTGAATCCAATCTGCACAGACACCAAGGATCCCTCTGGCCCATGGTACCAATGCACAGCCTTCAAGAATACTTCCCTGCCAGCACAGATACAGGAGCCCAAGGGAATTTCTTCAGGGCCAACACCTGCCCAGATTTCTATAGTGCACCATACTGAAGGCCGCCATATGCCAGCACAGTGCCCTGCATCCTGTCAACACAGAATATTGGCACCACCCCATGGCGCCACAGAGTTCTAGGGCATAACTGTTGTAGAAGCCATCAGAAATATCTGACAGCATGCTACCGGTAACCAAGAACGTTAGATGGCACCACAGAAGCCATCAACCAATGGGAAACTTATGAAAGGTATGCCAGCTAAGAAGCCCTCCCGGATCCCAAGATACCATTCTCAACCGCCCAACCCGTCAAAGCTTGACAAGGAGAATTGTGGGCCTTTACCCAGGATAAAAGGCAAGGAGTGTGCCATCACTGCCACTGCTACACAGCCAGATTGCTGGCAGCTCAGGCTACCAAGGAACACAGATGCAATGGCATTGGGCACAACATCAGCAACGGGGTGGCTGCTGAGCTTGGGGAACTTGAACACCTCATCACGGATGGTGGAAGAGGACCTACATCAGACAGCACCAAGGTGTCCCTTGCAAAGGGCGGTGTTTGATACCCAGCCAGCATCCCACCATCTAAAATTGAATGGCTGGGTTGAGAGACAGGATGATTGTTGGGTGAAGCATTAGACAAGCTAGCTGCCCACAACCCAACCCTCAGAAGCAACCTGCCTCTAGCAGCTCCAATGACCTTCCCCACACAAGGAAACCAGAAGGGGGATAAGATCCCATACAGGTCAGCTTATGAGCATAGGCTAGCCATCTTTGGTGATAAGCAAGGGTCACCCCTCCCCCATCAAGAAAGTGTTTGGCGGAGAAGATCCAGGAGCACAGTATGCCCAAGAAGTCCAAGCCCTCCAGGAATAAGGGCCATCTGAAAGAGAAGCACCCCTGCAAATCCAAAACGTCCAGCTGTAACTGTGAGGTTTGGCAGGGTTATACAGGTAGGAAAATAGTAAGAACAGGATGATGGTTTACTTTGGAACAAGGGAGCTCATAGTGTAAGATGTGGCTTTCAGAGGAACAGGCATCCTAATTTGTAAGGGCTATTCCAGGAAAATTGGGCTGCACACCATATATGGAGTTATTAGCTGTGGCATCTCAGCTGAAGGACTTGACTTGATATATCCTAACTACAGGTCTTGGTGGATTGAACTGAGAGGCAAGATTTCTTTCATGGCTTGGAACTGTGCCATTAGTTTGACCCTGAAGTTTTGACAGTTCCAAGTTGAAGATAAAGTTTGAATGCCAACTATGACCTACATGGACCACAACCTGGCCTAAGCAAACTAGGAATAGCTATCAAAGCAACCCCCAAACTTCACAACCTTTTAAGGAATAGAACCTACATTACCTGTAAGCTGATGCATTATGGTCTTCTATGTCTATGCAAAGCAGGCCCAAGGAGACTCAAGTTTACTGGTATGCAGAGCCAGACACGGAAATTACCCAAGGCTCCACCTTCCAATCCCCTGGGAGGAGATGTCGTGACAGCTTTGATTACTCATGCTTGGGAAACCATTTCCCCAAGAACTGGCTAAACCTACCCAGTGGAAGGTGACCCAAGACCTGATCCAGCTACCTTACCAGGATCGATCCTGTGGTTTTTGGCGGGATCTCCGCTTCCAAAACTGTATCATCTATATGGACACTAGGTGGAGTATTTTTAGCTTTATAGGGCTTGCTTCTTATTTCAATAGAGGTATCCACTGCTTTTAAATCTTTGCCTTTCCTTATATCATATGCTTCTCAGAGGTATATATTTGACATATATAGTGGCCATTTCTAAGCTTTCCTTTCATAGGTTGCCTTGGTTCTCTTCAATATTTCAGAGTTCTTGCTATCCATAGCCTGGCCTACTTTTTACAGAAACAAGGTCCGGTCTATGTTGCTTTTAGCTCTGCCTATGCTAGTGGCGTTGATGTCGCCATTTCTATGCTTGACACCCATGTGCTCTTCTCGAGCTATTAGAGTTGATAAGGAAGTGTATGCATCCCAAGGGCAGTTGTCAGATGAACTAGTGGGTGGCCACCCAACAATAGTCTAGACAACTCTCCATCGCTCTGCTGGTGTATTGCGCCAGAAACAAAACATGCCTGGTATGACTTCCCTTTGCCGCGGTATATAGGAGAAACCTCGAGACCTTATCGGTTCCCGGTGAGCCTGGGTTAGGCATCCTTAGGATGGCTCCCCCATAAAACTCCCAGGAACCAGAGCCATGCAGAATGGGGCGGCATGGATATCAAGCTGTCTCCTCTCTCGAATGAATTGGGGAGGAGGGTTGAGCCACGGATCTGGAAGAATCTAAAAGGCATCCAAAAAGGTTTGGTTACAGGCGGATTGGAAATTGATAGACTTTGGACAAACTCCCATGAAAGACTGATTGGAAAGATCATCAAAGACGACCCAAGTGTACCAGACTGAAACACCCAATAGGAAGATGCAGTTTAAGTCAAGAGCGACGGCTAATCCAGTAGGATGTCTAAACTTATGATACCCTTTGTCCTGATGCCTTACCCGTAGGCTTGATATCCTGCCACAAGACTAAATGTGATCTATCTGATTGATGCGTATGGTAAAGATGTCTGGGCAAACCAAGTCACTGGAGATCCAAAGCTGGAGTAATCCACGACATATCGTCTGATGCGTGCGGCAACCCTACAAGAGCAGTATATGATCTGGATCCAGTTTCAAAGATTTTGAATTTAAATATAATTTATCTTAAGTCCTCATGAAACACCCCTGTTAGTGAGCTGTTGTCTTACCAAAGTATAGTTTAGAGCGGTGGTAGTTTATTAGATTTGGATCATTATGGATATAGGGTACAATGTGATCTTTCAAAGGAAGGCTTGCTTAGAAGTTTGATCGGTACTTCTTGATCTCAGCTTTAAGTTGATGTAAGCTGACAGGCACAACGGATAGTGGGTTGGCACCAGTGAAGTTGGCGTCGATTGACGAAAGGAACTTTGAGTAGACGAGCATGGTGTGGGCCAATATTCTGTGGAGGATTGCTGTGGCGTGTTGCAGATTGGGAAAATTCCCCATGATTGTAGAGTTTAGCTTTGCAAGCTTAGGACGATAGCCTTGGTTGAAATGACTCACCAGTTGTGAGCAGTGGTTGGCGGATAGATCGGTGTTGGGATCTTCCACGAGTTTAGTGATGTCGCCAAAGAGTGGTACAAGTTCTTCTTGGATGTATTCATCCAGCGTGATGGAGTGAAGGGTTTTAAACTGGGCGAGTTCGGCTTCGATCGCTCGAGGGGGATGCTCTCCGAGGACGCCCATGATAAGATCATAGTTGTTAAGCAGGAAGATGAGACTGAGCTTGTATAGGTGAATCTTAGATTTCATTTTCTCCAAGGCGGCCAGAAACTCAACTCTAAGCCGTGATAAGCTAGTAAATAACATGGGTTCGTCATGCCCTTGTGCCAGCGTCAACATAGAGGCAGCCATTTCGGCATATCGCCGGGAGAGGTAATGTGGAAGAATGTCTTTAGGGTTGAAGGAGGAGACCAGGGAGGATTTTTTAAGGCTGTGGATGTGTGAGTTTAAAACAGCTTGGAACCGTGGCCAGAAGATGCGGTCAGTGGTATGGAAGTAATCGCCATCTAAGCTGGTGATTCCAAGCTGGTCACGAAGCTCGGCGGAGAACTGTCCATTAAGCCTGATGCATAGAAGTATACCGATGGCGTCGTAAGAACCGTCTATCTGTTGTTGAAGCGTGTTGTGCACGCGCTTGAAAACTCGAGCAAAGATATCCTTGAACATCTGTTCAGGAAGCAGTTCTGCTGGAAACTCCTTCTGCTTGATGACAAAGAATTGCTGCAGGAAGAGATGCTCTTGGGCAAGGCTTACGGATAGCGCAAAGTTAAAGCTTTTGAACAGCTCTTCAAAGCGATGCTTAGTAACTCCATGCAAACCAATGGGCACATAGTCCTCAGGGAATTCGAGCACCAGGCCTCTTTCTCCAAGGGAGAGAAGATTGTGTTTATCTTTTAAAGAAACCGCTCCTCCGAAAACAGAGAAGTCAAGGAGAGCTATGCATTCAATAATAGAAGTGTTTGCATGTACCTTTTTTCTGGCTGCTGTCGTTGCCAAGTAGGTCCAACTTATCGCCCACCACTAGCTGCAGGTAAGTTTAGCGTATATACCATCCTACCTGTCTCCGGAACAGGCTCTTGAGGTAGTGGTCAAATGTCTGAAGGTGGTAGACAATAGAATAGTTGACGTAGTACTGTGCGATTTCTGCCGCAACGCCAGGGTGGCGTGAAACCATAACGTGGTAGAGAGACTTGAAGGGCAAGAGTATATCTCGCTGCAGCCGGTGCAAGTCAGCTAACTCGCCAGCAAGGCTACCAAGGCTCTCAAGCTGACTCAAGAAGAACTGTCGAATGGTTTTTGCAGCCTGGATCGTTAGATTGGATTTCTAAGGACATACCTTGAAGCGGAGCTTGTCATGCTCGGGAGCCATCTGCTTGAAAGCGGGCAGCTTTCGTCCTGCCTCGAGCTGCATGAACATGAAGTTCTTCTGTAGCGCAAGTAAACTTGCCACATAGTCTGTTCCAATATGCCCTTCCAAAATTATCCTGTAATTCGTATGCAAGCCCGGCTTCTTTACCTGATATTCTCGGGCGATATAGCCAGCTGGTCAATTGTTCGGGTCAGCAGCCTGTGGACCTCCTAAACTATATCAGCTTTACTCACACAAGCCACAAACCAGTCGTTTTGCAAGCTTAATCTGCATTTCTCGTGATTGAGCTTGGATTTCAGAGATGTCCTGGTTCAACTCTCTCAGACGCCCACGGAATCCGCCTAGTACCTGCTCCATAGCTGCAAGCACCCCATCGCACTGCTGAACCTCGCGTTAAACCCAATACCTTTCAACTATACCTCCACTTGCTTGCTTAGTTCCAAAATCGCAGGCAACTGGTCATTAACTTTGGTTTCATTAGCTCAATATTAAAACTCCAAATGTGCACAAAATATTCCACCAAGCTGGCAACTTTATAAGAATGCTACTTAGCCAATGCTCTTATATGAAGCTGCTGGAGTTAAAAGCCAATACAATATATATTCTATTTTAAAGCTCTTTAAAGGATAGACAACAAAAACTTACAGTCATTTATCAAAGCTTCTTCTGCCTCCAGTAGCTCCTTTTGGGCCTCTTCGGTGTAGGCTCTAAGATCGACTCCCTTTAAACCAAACCAGACAAGGTTAATTTGTGGGGATTTTTGTGCATTTAAATTACATTGGTAAAGGCATCATGAATCAATTCGCTCTCTTGAAGCAAAGCGATCCTTTCTAAGCATAAAAGAATTAAAAAATCATCAGAGCAGCTATAAAATTCAATTGGTAACTTCAACTCTAAAAGGCAACTCCGCTCATTTTAGATTAAATGAGGGTAAATAAATCTGGTCTAAAAACAAAGTCTCTGAAATTGAAAGAAGAAAAATGTATCTAAAATTTAGCCGCAAAAAATTACTTGCTAAACTAATGAGCTCCTAAAAAAGGTTTCTGTGGCGATATTACCATCGATTTCATTCAACGGAAGCTCCTCGCTCAGCAGCTCCTCGAAATCTAGATCCTGGTCGGAAAGTTCCAGCTGGGGGCTAGCGCTGGTTGGGCTTTGGGCAAAATTTGAATCTTTAAAGATAACCGGCTCCTGCATCTACTCAAAGAACTTGGTGGTTTCTATATGATTAGCTTGATTAGATCAAACTCCTTCCAAGCAGGTAAACAAATATAAAAGCGGGGGTTTTATAAAGTTTTAAGTATCCGAGAAAAAGCCCAAGTGGGTTTTTGTGTAAAAAGGGAGTTAAATGCGCAGCTTTTTCTTCGCCGTAACTTTTAAAAAGGTAAATGTTTAGTTTTAAATTTCATATAACCCTCCAACCACAAAGAAAAAGATTAATGTGAATCTTTCTTTTACTAGAAAAAAATAACTGAAGGGGTAAGCAGTTTCCTCTGAGAATTTATTTACATTAATCGTTAAAAAGGTTTATCAAAGCGATCCAAAAGCTCTTCCCAAGCATTCAAATTGGACGTTTTATTGAAGTATTTCGAGTAAAATTTTATTTAGGCTAACACAATAAAAATTTGCAATAGCTCAGGACTCACAAACTTACATATCCGGTATCGGAACAAGATTATGTGTGAAACTCCAGCTAGATTTTAATTAACTATCCAATATGTGGCCCAAAGCGTACTGGAACAAATGAATTTACAACTCCACTTAAACCGACACTATTGTTTTAAAGTTGTGGTTTGACTCGGCTTGTCGAGCCTTGATTTGCCAGTCACTTCAATCCATTTTTGAACAAAAAATCTATTAAACCAAAACCACTCAAAAGCATTAAAACCAATGGCAGAACTTGATTCAAATCAAATGGCAGCAAACCTCAAATAAATTACCACATCTTTTTAGAAAAAGCAATACCCAAGTGCCGGATTCACTTGCCTTGAAACCATTCCAAAGTAAATAGGGAATTAAAAATTACGTATAGCTTTATTCTCTAAACTACACTAGATTGAAGGATAACTTGTAAATCTTCGGATAAACAAAATCCGTTATAGTTATGTTATTGTTGCTGAGGGGAAATGGTTATCAACCCAGGTAAGCTTGTTACATGTGAAAAGGTAACATAAACCCAGTCATTAGAATATGCATCTTGGGTAAGATCCACACCAACACAGCTGATAGACTATCCTTGTGACTTGCTGTTTATCATTAAGAGGTCAGTATAACTTGATAATGTCATCAGGAAAGCTTAAAATAATATCATTCCTAAGAAGTCAACTTAATTTAGAGTATAATATGATGTCTGCTGATATAAGCCATTAAAACATCTCGCACTAAACTTATGCTTTAGTGTAGTACAGTAGTTTTACAAGCTATGGTGCCAAGCAAAGATGCTTCAGATTAAAACGAAATGAACTCAGATTTAAGCGAATTCCAACTATCAGTGAAAAATATTAACTCTGTAAACAGGGATTTTGGGCATTGATAGACAAAAGGGGTCAACACAGCAACAAAGTACTCACACTCCAAACAAAAATATTCAGAATAAAAACTGAAATCCTAGGATTCACAAACATAATGTAAAGTCACTCCCCCTTTAGTCCTGGATAGGACTATTCCCCCGACGTACAAAGAAAACAGCTCAAAATTCAGTCAACCCACTCAATTTCCTTGAGGATTTAGCCCACATGGTTGATGAGAGATTTGTGTTGACATACCCTGCCCAGGTGGTAAATACCAATGCTCTTAATTTTGTTCCTACTTGGGAGAAATCCCTAACCAATTTGGACTATTTGTCGGCTTGGTTTTGCCCCATTTAAAACAAATGAAGGTTAAACAATCAGGACGCGCTTCTGCCAATTCACCAAATTCTATTCAGACTGGAGTTAATGGCATCCTGAAGTGTCCTTTAGGCATCAGCCAATTGGAGGCTGGGTTAGAAATCAATGAGAAACCATCCAAGCCTCCTGAAACTCCTGGGAAAATTCTATCCTAACCGAACAAATGTCAAACTGAGGTCAGGTGACCTTCAAATCCAAGCCTTGTATTTTATACAATAGTTTTAGAAGCTATGGCAACAACCAAAAATACCTCAGATTTAAACAAAATGATTTCAGATTTGAACAAAATACAACTCTCAGGTTAAAATATGCACTCTGTTAACAGGGTTTATTGGCGTTAATGGGCAAAATGAGTCAATACAGCAACAAAAGGCTCATGCGCAAAGCAAAACCATTCAAAATACAATCTGAAATACATTGATTCACAAACAAAATGGTGTGAGTTGACTTTTGATGTACATATGTTTACTATGTGAATCAGTGACAAAATAAACCCAAGCAAGGTGAGTCAAAACTCAACCCAAAACCAAAACACAATACCAACTTACTATGTAAACAAAATCACTCAAATGTTATGTTCAATGGATTTTAATCAGGAATGATACCAAGGTATCTAAAATAAGACACAAGATCTGAAACATAAATTTTAAAAATATTGTGTTGGGTGTTTGAATTTGGCATAAAATCTGGAAAAATGGGTGGACTTTTTTTGAGTATTCTAAAATGGGCGTTGTAAAACCAAAGACAACTAATTAATAAATAAAAAATCTATAATTGGGATATTGGGAGAGAAAAACTCTAATTAAATATCCATATTCAGATAAAAGCAAAAAATAAAATTAGGGAGTAACTTAATTGAAATTTATTTAATATTTTATTAAATTTTAAAATGGAAGGAACACAGCAACAGAGTACCAATACACCCGTTGTGCGCTGCAGTTGCGGTCGCCCCCGCAGGTCAAAGAATAGAGTTAGTGCAACCCAAGTGCCTACTCAAGGAGAAGACAGGAGAGGAGAGTTCCATAGTGACACTGCACTGACACAGCCAGTTCAAGGAGCACAAGCTGCTAGGGTGCAGAGCATCAACCCTCAGGTCCCAAAGCTGACCCAGAAGCCCACCAAGGTCACCACTACAAAGAAAGTTAGAAACAAGATGGTAGAGCTTACTTCATATGTGTTTGATGTTGTGTACCAGCAAGAGTTGGTCCCGTCAGCCATGCTGGAGAAGGTGAAGCCTGTACTTGATACTAGCTACAAGCCTTACGTCAGTGATGGCAATCAGGAAGAGGACAAGAAGCCTGAGTTCTTCAGAACTGACGAGGGACAGTTGGTGCTCAAAAAGGTTGCTGTGTTTTACACCAAGGTGCCCATGCCCTGTGTTGTGCCCCATGCCAACAAGTTAATCCCCACTGCTAAAAAGCCCATTCAGAAGCGCATCCCTGACATTAAATGCATCATCCTGCCTAAGCTAATGCGTGAATTGGGCAATTACAAGGCGGCCGCAGCCCTTGTTGGGGTGGATCCCAAGTACGCCAGCAAGACCTTCAACAAGTTCATTGATACTGGCTGAGTCCTTGCCGCGGAGAAATCCTTGAACGTTTCCACTATGCTCACCAAGGAGCACAAATGGGCAATCCACAAGTGGATCACCTGGTACTGCCATCTTGAACTGGCAAATATACAGGCAATGGTCAAGTCCACTTTTGGGGTTGAGGCTTCTATTTCCTTTTACTACCATCTACTGAAGAAGATGCGCTTTTCCTGGAAAAAGCTCAGGGTATCTCTGTACAATCAAAATAGCCCAACCAACATTGAGACCCAGAAAAACTACGCAGAGGCGTACACTGCCCTCAAAGCCAAGGGGACGGTCAAACTTTACTATATTGACAAATTGGCATTTGCCTTGTCTATGTGCAATGCATATGGCTATGTCCCCAAAGGCTCCAATGACAGGATGGCTCAGCGTGCTGCAGTCCGCGCCACAGCCTACTCAATGGTGGCTCCCCTCGGTCCAAAGGGGGTTGAGCTATACCAAATGATACTGGGCTCCCACAACAGCCGTACCTTTCTATCATTTCTCTGATTGGTCCAGGAGCACCTGAGGCGCACAAGCCTGGGCTTCATCAACGTAATTGTACTGGACAATGTTGGTCTCCATAAGGTGGCTGATATTCTCAAGGAATTCCCAATGATTGACACCAACAGTGCAGTGGGCCCCCAGCAATTGGTCACAGCAAATTTGCGCCTTCTCTTCCTCCCTGCTTATTTGCCATTCCTAAATCCCATTGAGGAAGTCTTTGGGTAGCTCAAGCAAGTTGTCAAGCAAGGAACCCCAACTGGGACCAAGGACCTCTTTAATTTGCTGCAGGCTGGGATCCACACACTCCCAGCTGAGACCGTGGCCAAATTCTATGGCCACACTGATTTGTTCATCCCTGCTTGCCTAGCCAAACAGCCAATCAATTAAAGGCTTAGTGTGTCCAATTTTTTTATGTTCTCTAATTTACTATTCAAGATTTATTAATTATCATTTTATATTTAGATGCTTCCAAGCTCACAATCACATTCAGCAGGACAATCAATGAAGGTTAGTACTGTAAATTCAGAACCTGAACTTAAAAATGCGGGATTGTCAAATCCTTGGTTCAAATTTTGAATCAATTTTGCAGGATGGCCTTTTTTTAATTAAATTGATTTTTTTGTATTTTTATTTGAATATTTGAAAATGCGGGAACTCATAGACACTTTGCAAAGTTCAAGTCAAACTGCATATTTTCAATGGACAAAATGAACTAACTGGAATCAGATTTGAAGCGTTCTAATCCATCAGCCATTTTCATTAAGTTTACTATGTTTTTTGAAATTGCAGGATTGTCAAATCCAAGAATCAAATTTCAAATCACTTTTGAATGCCACTAGTAAACTCAGATATTAATTGCAGGAACTGGAATCCAAATTTAATGTACACTAAGCACACTAGGAAACACCAACCCAAATAAAGAAGCTTCACTCTGCATAAAATCAAACTAAAAATTCAATCTCAATAACCATAATTAGACATAAAAAGTGATTAAACTTTAAAATCATCCAAAACTGGAAAGGATACAATATGATTCACTTAAAATCATGGATATAGAAACTATGCTACTATTCAAGGCTAAATCAAGAGAACACAACTACTCACAACTAAACCAATAACTCCAAATAAATACATATTTAATCTAAAATATATTTTTTTATTTTATTTTTATGGACCGTCAATCACATTCCCAACCTGCTCCTGCACCAGCCCGCGGGGCAGCCTGTCCACGAGGGCGCCCAGAGGGTCCAAAAACAGACCCAGAACCCAACTTGAGGGGAGTCATGCCAATACACAGGCCTTCTAAGGTGTCAGCGCCAGCCAACCACCTCCCACATCCCAAGCCAGAACTACTAGCTTGAATCCCAGGCAGAAGCCACTCTCAAGGCCTGCTACCAAAGTCTCCTACACCAGGGTCACCAGGAACACTGAGGTTACTTACACCTCCACTGTTTACCCAGTTGTCACCCGGCCCCACACTCTTGACCCAAGAGTTGCTACTTCCTGCCCCTGCGTCTTTGACACCACCTACAAGCCATTGGCCACCACTGAGGAACCATCTGCGCCTATTGTGTATTCAACCATTGACGGCGCCACTGCAAGCAAGTGTGATCCCACCTTCTACACAAAGGTCCCTGTCCCCTGTGTTGAGCCTGGTAGCCAGGATGCCGTGGTACCTGCTAAGGGCTGGCGTTGGTTGATGGATAGTGAGTGTGAAGCTCTCCTCAATTGCTTGAATGGGGGAATGGTGGTTTGGGATATTGCGTCCCAATTTGGTGTCATGGCCAGATACATTGCCAACATCAACACCAAGTATGACAACCCTGGGAAAATTGCCAAATCCACCAAGGCTTAGCGGCAGCCCAAACTCCTTCAGCCTGTTCATATTGATGCAATCAAGAAGTGGGTAGCCAAGGATTGCCACCTGGACACACTTGCTGTCCAATCAATGCTTGCCACAGAGTTCGGGCTTTCTGTTTCCAAAACCCTTGTCTACAAAACAATGGTTGATTTGGGCTTCTCATGAAAGGTGCTTGGAGTTTCTCTGTACAATAGGAACAGTGAAAAGACCATCAAGGATTGACACATTTATGCAAAGACATATCTGGCACTAAAGGAGACTGGGAATGTCCAGTTCTTCTATATCAACAAATTGTTGTTTTCCTCCTCACTCAGGTCTAGGCATGGGTGGATTGAGAAGGGGTCCAAGGACGGCGTAGCCCATTGTGCAGCTGTCTGTTCCCATACCTATTCCATGGTTGCGCTTCTTGGTCCTCACGGGTTGGACCAGTATCAGATGATTAAAGGCTCCCATAACAGCGGGACCTTTCTCAATTTTCTCTGAGCCGTGAAGGAGTACCTTTGGATAAATTACAGCAGCACAACCAACGTTGTTGTGCTTGATAATGTCAGGCTCAGCAAAGTGGATCTGGTTGTGTCCAAATTCCCCCACTTTGACAAAAACAGCCACACCTCCAGCCACTGACTTACCAATTGTCCAATAAGACTTCTCTTCCTCCCACCATATTCCCCATTCCTGAATCCAATCAAGGAGGTGTTTGGTTAGATCAAGAATAAGGTGAAACAAGGCCTTCCTTAGGACACTGAGGATCTATTCAATATTCTTGAGGTCAGCCAATTTGCAATGCCACCCAATGTGGTGGCAGCTTTTTACAAGCACTCGGAATCCTTCCTCCCTAAAGCCCTGGCCTCCAAGCCAATCAGATAAATGGGCGCTCCAGGTTTTATTTGTTTTTATTTTTATTTATTTTGTTTTTATTAAGACTCAAAAATTATTATTTATATATAATAATGTGACGTTTGAATGTATTATAGACATTTAAGAATACATAGAAAAGGTAAGTAAAATTAATTATACTAGGTATGAAGAATATATTTTTATTATAATGCACTGAATATTATATTGACTGTTGCGCTAACAAATGAATAAATTAAAAAAGATAGAAATAGAATTATTTTATTTAAATAATTGTGAACCCTTGTTAGTACATCAGCTTTTTTTGAGCCACAAATTGGACCTTGCAAGTCATCACCTGATCTTATTGATTTCAGTGCCACTATGGCCACACAACACAACCACCAATGATTTTCATATATTGCTTACTAATTAGTACTTAGGACACAGGTCAAGTATATTGAATATGTTTAACAAATCACATTACAAGGGAAAGGTAATTTGAGTTCTAAACAATCATTTGTTTAGAACAATAGTGGAGCGGGCCGCATGATGCGGATAAATTAAATTCTTGATGTTTATCTATGTGATAATTAAACCCGTATTCAACGAGCTAATAAATAAAAACATTTTTAACTTATTTTTAATATTTGACTTGGTTGCAACTTTAACTAGTGTCTTGTAATATATTTAGATATATTAATATTATAATTTACATGCTAAAAGTTAAAATAAAAATTAAAATATTAAAAGAAAAATTATAATTATAAATTGTAAAAGTTAAATATTAAAGTTTAAATATTTGAAATTTAATTATTTTTATTAAATCATGATTTATTCTAATATTGCAATATTTGATATTAAAACTTTTAATATTGTAATATGTATTATTAAAATTTTAATATTAAATTTTAGATACTAAATATTTTTAATATTTAAATATGTAATATTAAAATTTTTATATTAAAATTTTAATAGTATAGATTACAATATTCTAAAATTTTAGTATTAAAATATAAAAAGTAAAAAAAATTAATTTGAAAGGGGAAAATATTTATTGGGGGATGCTAACTGCAAAGGGAATGTGATTATTCCGGGGAATTATACCCCAAAATTAAATTTTTGGCTAGTGCATCTAATTGGATCCACATGCTCTTCTGTACGTGGTGGACAACCCTGGATATGATTTCTAGAGGGCTGGCGCCCTGAACCCCGGTGGTTGATGATTGTTTGATAAAAGGCAAGCGGGTGAGCAAATTGACTAGTGGGTTTTTTTGGGGGGCACATAGTACCTGTATAGCATTGCCAATGCAAATGAGTCATAGAGGACATGCTTGAACTGTCCTGTATCCCTGTGGTGTTTTCTGGCGGTTGAGGGCTACACAGCAAATGTCCATTTGAATAGGCTACATCCTCCAACTTTTTGACATTGGTTTTTAATATGCAGTGGAGGAGGATTCCCAGGTATACTGCGATGTGGATTCTTTGCAAGGTATACTTTTCTGAGAACATGCATAATTTTTTGAATGTTTGCACTAACCTATTAATATAGGACATTTGGTTGAACTTGAAGAGGGTTCTGGGGGGCGCCTGACTTGAATCAGCCCCCAGGCCTCAGCAAATGAAATAAATAAAGGTTTAAAATTATTCACAAGGACTGCATCCCCAACTTTATTTGATAGTGCCTTAAAAACTTCATTAAAAATTGCAGATTTCAAATATTCATTTCCTATTTGAAAGTTGGTTTTTATTAAATTCTTTTCATATTTGTTGATGTTAGTGAAGGGGAATCGTTGAATGCTTTTGTATATGTATTCATCAAAGTTCAGTTTGATATCCCTGCAAATTTCATTCATTTCTTTGATTTTGATAGTTGCTCCTAGTTCATATGCTTCCCTTATCCATGGCAAGCACCCCACAGGTGGTGAATATTCCCTATCTTGAGCTTCAATATTAAAAAAATTATTCATATTCTGTTGAATTATTTTTATTTATTTGGTTTTTATTTATTTGCTTTACAGGGGCCACCAGTGACTGGTAACCCCTGTAAAACCAACTTGGCGTATAAGCCACCACTTCTGCAACCTCATCCCCATTCCTGGTGATGACTAAAATAAATATAAGTAAAACATAAAAAGACTTACTAATTGTTTCCCCTGTGGCCCCCTCAGCCACAGGCGCCACTTCGGCAAACTTCATGAGCGTTGGATGCTCTTCATTAATTTTTCTAGGCTTAATTTTTCTTATATTTCTTGCAACTTGTGCTTCTTCTTGGTTTTCATTTGATAAAGCTTCTGTATTTCTTGAAGCGCTTCTGCTTCTTGCTTGTGTTTCATTTTCATCTGTTTCCATTTGGTCGGTTTCCTCTTCATTGGTGTTGGTTTCCTTTTGAATTTCTGTTCCTTCAATTAGTTTGATCTTATTGTTTTCTTTGGCCCCCTGCCAGAACTCCCACAAATTGTAGGCCGCGTTGTTGAACTTTAGACTTGATAAAATTGTTCCCTGTAGATTAAGTAATTTTTCTTTATTCTTTTCATCTATAATATTTCCTAGTTTATCCAGAGCATCTTCTTTTGACTGGATTAGTGGCTGGCCCTTGTTACCCAGCTTTCCTGTCACTATTTCCCTGATATTTCTTTCTATTTCAACAACCTTTTGCAGGTGTGCTTCTAATTTGTTGATCAAGTTATAGATTGTTGACATATTGTTTGAATTCCATCAAAAAACTGGTTTTTATAGTACTATCTTCAACGCATACATATTTTTCATCATCATTAATAAATTAAAGACAATAAATGTAAATATTGGATTAGAATATTGCAATTAGACGTCAACTCTTGATATTTTGATATTATGTGCATAACTCAATGCATTTTGTTTAATAAAATCCATTGTAAACTAGGTCTTTTTCATTAAAATTTAAAATAAATTGACTGTGTTTATATTAGAGAGCCATTAACGCTTAGTACAAATATTGAAAATTAGTGCATTTTACAGCCTGTATATTTACCTATTGGTAATAATTCTGTAAACTTTTCAGTCAGATTTTGTGAGTAATAATAATGTTATGTGTTAATAAATTACAGTTTAATGTCATTAATTGGTTGATTTTCTTTGCTGTGGCAATTGTGCATTTTCTGATATTTACGCACTAGTATCCAATTGGTTGGCTTCACATCCAATCACACAGGCAATAGGAAAACAAGCCGCCACCCCAACCACATCCAGTCTTGGGGTGGAGGCTTGTTTTCCTATTGCCTGTGTGATTGGATGTGAAGCCAACCAATTGGATACTAGTGCGTAAATATCAGAAAATGCACAATTGCCACAGCAAAGAAAATCAACCAATTAATGACAGTAAACTGTAATTTATTAACAAATTACATTATTATTACCTCACAAAATCTGACTGAAAAGTTTACAGAATTATTACCAATAGGTAAATATACAGGCTGTAAAATGCACTATGTATCAATATTTGTACTAAGTGTTAATGGCTCTCTAATATAAACACAGTCCATTTAGATAAATTACAATGAAAAAGGCCTAGTTTATAGTGACATTTATTAAACAAAATGCTTTGAGTTATGCACATAATTTCTAAATATCAATAGTTGACGTCTAATTGCAATATTCTAATCCAATATTTACGTTTATTGTCTTTAATTTATTAATGATGATGAAAAATATGTATGCTCATAATTTTAAGCTATTTGTAAAATGTACAACATTGTATTAATTATGGGAAATGTTGATAATGTAAAAAGAAAATATTATTAATTATGAATTGAAAGAGAGATATCAATTTTAATAAGTTGTCACAAAGAAAAGATTTATTTACTAATCAAAGGACAGGAAGGGGAGGGAATGGGCGGAATGAACATCACCTTCATCTGCACCTGTGAAAGAGGCAGCATCAGAGATAGTGGGGAGGGAATGGGTGGTGGTTTGGGAGTCAGGGTTGGAAGGCAGGTGGCTTGATGGGGGGTTGGGGAGGCAGGGTTTGTTGACTGGGAAGGGGCAGCAAGAGCTGATTGCTTCAATTGCTCAAATTCTTCTTCTGTCACATATACTGGCTTGACAAAACAGATGGACTGGCGTGGGGGGAGACAGGGGTCCTTTCTGGACTTATCACTATCACTTGCATAGAAGATGATGAGATCAAATAAGTCCTGGACGGACGCAGAAGGGAAAAGCTCATACCCCTTATCAATTTGGGTGCATAGTTTGTTGTAGGTGGCAGGCTTTAGGCGCCTGAGGGCAGAACCAAAATTGTAGAGACATACATCTGCAAGATGCATGTTGGCATAGTTGATGGGGTAGGACCAGCAGGTATGCCCCGCAGCCCTGATTTCTTGGGTAGCCCATTCCTGCTGCTCCATCTCTGCACTCAGTACAACTGTGTGCATGGTGTTTTGTGTGGCCCACTCCTCCAGCATGGCCTTGAGCTCCGTCTGGTAGGCATACCCATCTGCAGTGTTCAATATTGCCAAGTAATAATTGACGCCCAATGGGGAAACTGCCAATAAAACCCCAACAAACCAATACAATATTGGGCTGCGCTTGTACACGTCAGACTGGATATGCTTCTCTCCAAAGTCTTGGATACTTGCAGATATCTTAGCATACAACAGGAAGATTACGTCATTACGGGCCCTCATTGCCCTTTCTTTGATAAAATTAATAATAGTTGAATTGTAGGGGTCAGTGTCCACCAAAATGGGGCCACTGAGAACTTGATTGGACAAGATTCTAGCAGCAACCACAACTCTGTGCATCCAAAAATTCACCGTTCTTTTGTTGGTGAAGATGCCGTGGAGTCCCAACTGGAGATGTACCTGGACCAGGGGCATCCGCGGGTCACGTTCCATAATGGCCATCATAAGGGGATGGGCTGTGTCACCTTTGGTCAAAGTACAAGCACCAGTTGAGGTCTTCTTGGTAGGGGGGCCACAGTTGGCGTGGGCTCTCAGGGTTGCAGCCACACTGGACTTTGCAAAACCCATTGCGGCCACAATTTCCCCAAGGGACATAAGCTTCCCTCACTTTTCAACCATTTTGAGAACAATCTCCGGAGTGATTAGTTTTCTTCTGCGTCTTGCAGGCTGATTGGTCAGGGAAGGGATATGTCCATCTTGTGAACTGGTCAATGCCATCTGATTGGCTGTTTTGGGGTCCTGGGCTCTCTGGGTGACCCCATGGCTAAAATGACTGGTTCTGGATGCCATTGCTGATAAGGGATTTAGGTTGGCAGCTACCTGTGCATGGTGGGTAAACAGGGCCATGCTGGAAATTGCAGGAGAAAGAACAGACTCCTGGGTAGTGCTTGCAGAGGGGCCTGTGGGTTGGGAGTGGCCATAGACAGAGGCTTCACTGTTAAGAGACCCAGTGTAGCCCTGCAAATTTTGTCAAGGCTAGGGAACAGCTTGTTGAATTGATTGTTATTGGAAGAAAACATAATAATTTTTTATTAAAATTTTAAACTCAAGAAGAGGAATGTATATTTTAGTCAATTTTATTGTTATATATGTTAATTTTGTGAATATTATGATCTAAATTTTAGCCGTCCTAAAATGGAATAGGGTGATTTTTGAGAATGCCTATGATTCCTAAAAGAATCAGCACAAATCCACTCTAGATTCTTTGACATCCTTTTTGAGACACCCATAAATTATATTTATTTCAAATTCCTTGCAATTATGATTTGAAACTTGGTTCTTGGATTTGACAATCCCGCAATTTCAGATTTCTTAAGTTTTACATGATGTCTATGATTTGTTTGAAATACAGGAAATCTCAAATTGTACATTAGAATCCCGCATTTCTGAAACATTTATCCCGCATTTGTTTGCTGGGTTTTGTCTTTTGTTAGTTAAGTTATCTGCTCAAGAGATTTTAAATTTGCCATTTTAAATAAATCAGAAAAAGTCAAATTAAATTGTTAATTTTATTTAATATTTTAATTTTCACTCAGGTGAGTGGCCCGCAAAAGTGATTCAAAATTTGGACCAAGGATTTGACAATCCTGCATTTTTATGTTCAGGTTCTGAATTACATTAATTTATTTATTTATAATCATTTTTTATTGTGTCATCTAAGGGTATCCCAAACACTTGATACTGAATTACGCAAACACATTAATATCACTTTTGGCAAATAAATATAATAATAAAAAAAGTTAAATGAAATGTGTACAAATCAGAAGTAGATTTTATTGAAGCATATTATTATGCTTTTATTAAGACCTTTGCTGGGATATATTCTGAAAATCTTGTTTTCTAAAATAAGAATTATAAAATTTTATTATAATAAAAATAATATAAATTGCAATGGAATTACTTGGAAGAGAGAATTTATTAAGCACGCCTGTAGTGAGTTCTTCTGTATGTACCCACCCTGCAATGGATGTGGCACACAACCTCCACCGCCACACTGTGGACAGTGGATACACCCTTATTAAAAAACTCCCGCCTGCTGGTGAAGGGGAGTAGGGTTAGGTGCAAATGGAGGAGCAGCTTTTCTGGCGGGGCTGCAAACTCGTAGATACCAGCCAGGACCAGGGCGTCCTGGATGACGTGATCCACCAAGTCATACCCGGGGGGACCTTCTTCCCATCAAGTGAGAGCCGGGCCTCAGTAAACCTAGAAGGACCCTGTCAAGATCCTCCACGCTGGCACTCATTCCAAAGTAGAAGAGATACCTGAGGTAAACCACCAGATGAAGCCTTTGCCCAGAAAAGGCTTCTGTAAACTTGCATAATTTATTGAAAACCACAATGATCTTCTTATCATGCTTGGTCTTTGCAAAGGTCAGCTCCATGGCAGCAGGGAACCCCGTCTTGTTGGCACTCCAGGCCAACCCAAAGTTGGCAAGGAGAATTTTTGTCTTCTTGACGGCTGTTGCGTCTGCAACAGCCAATTTCCCCACTGCGCGCCCAAAGTTGTCCAGAAGGTAAGATAGGGTGTGCTCCAAGGGGTAGCAGAAGCAAGCAGCCACATGAGCCTGGCCCATCTCTGGTACATTCTTGAATGGGAGCGTCTCCAGGACGTCCCAAACAAGCTCAATAAAGTTTACACAGTAAACTCCACTGAGGTTAACCAGGTCCAGGCGGACCAGTTGGGCATCCTTGTAGGCAGTAACTGCCCACTGGGATGCCCCCTTGCCATGCGTCAGCCCAGCCAATGCCTCCTGCAACATTGGAAAGGACCTATGAATGTGTCCTCCAGCTCCTGCAAGACAGGGGGGACAGATACAGCTGCTTGGCCATGTGAGTGATGTAGTTGGCGTAAAATGTGGCAGGGACAAAGGGGACCAGGACTTGTTGAGTTCACCGTCTATGTTCTCTAAAAAACAGGTAAGTATTTACAAATTTTTATTAATTTTATTTTTTTATGTTACCTTCACGTGTTTCTTCCTTACCAGCTGCTTCAGCAGGCTTGGCCATTCTTGGCGCAATCAGTTGTGCGGGCAATTCTTTATCCTCTTCTCTGGCACGCTTGGCAGGTTTGATATGTTCATACATCTCTGGGTTTTCAACCCAGACAGACGGCACAGAAAGATTGTATGCCTTAAATTGCAGGCCCTTGACCACCTTGTTCTGGATGTTGAGAAGGTGCTCAATTGTCTTCTCAGGGGTGTCTGGCATTTTTGTCATTAGGGCCTTTGTGGACACCTTGTCTATTTTGTCTCTGTCAAGGATGGCTGACTTCACTTTGGCTTTGACCTTGCGGTCAATGTCTTTGATTTTGGCAATTGTCAAGTCAAGATCCTTCAAAAGCTTCTCCAATTCTCTCATTGATTTTTTACTAACCTTTTCATATGTTTTTATAGTTTTTGCCCCAATAAATTCTGTATTATTTTGATACTGTTGACTCTTTGTTTATCCCTTTTTGTTTTCCCATTTACTACATTATCCCATCTTTTTACCCATTTTGTATATGTTTTACGCTCATCTCAATATGTGTTGTTTACTTTATGTTGGCATTGTTTCCTTGATTATCATATTATTTTTGGCGCTTTGCACAGCCCCTTGTGAAAATATTAACAACAATTTGGTGATCAGCTGGATTTTAATTAGAAAATTATGTGTTAACTGTTTTTAGATAAAGTTGTTACTGATCCAAATTCAAAACCTTAATGATAAACTTTAAGCCAATCAGGAGCCAAGTGATAAAGTGATTGTTGTGACATAAAGGGCCATTCAATAATTCTTTGGCATATGTGCGCTAATTAATATGATTGGCTGGATCTTTTGCTATTGTACGCCATTGCCGCTGTGGCAAGTTGTTGATGGACTAGTGCTAACCCAGCAGCTGATTGGGCACTAGTCCATCAACAACTTGCCACAGCGGCAATGGCGTACAATGGCAAAACATCCAGCCAATCATATTAATTAGCGCACATATGTCAAAGAATTATTGAATGACCCTTTATGTCACAACAATCACTTTATCACTTGGCTCCTGATTGGCTTAAAGTTTATCATTAAGGTTTTGAATTTGGATCAGTAACAACTTTATCTAAAAACAGTTAACACATAATTTTCTAATTAAAATTCAGCTGATCACCAAATTGTTGTTAATATTTTCACAAGGGGCTGTGCTTGGGTACTAAAAATAACTGTGTTATGGATCTAGATACATTGCATAGAAAATATATGATTTTATAGAAATAAGCTGAACATAAAGAATAAAACCAGCTATAAACAAAGAGAACATGAGCAATTGAAATTCAAAATAAAGATAATATAAATAAAAAATGTTTGGCAACAGGGGGTTTATTGGGGCAGGGAAGAGTGATTCCTAGGAGGCAGAATAGCGCAGGAAGGAAGACGTAGAGGTAGTGCTGGCCTGGGGGTCTGAGATTGGGTGGGTTGGGCTTGCAAGTGAGGGGTGTTGGTGGCAGGGGTGGAGGTAGGAGAATTTTGCGTGATGGCTTCCATATAACGCTTGTTGTATTCCTCATTGGTCATTGGCTGGATGGGCTGGTAGTTGGCAATGGCATAAGGTGGAAGGCGCTTATCCTTGCGTGATTGGTTACCCATGTTCACATGGAAAACCATTTGCGCAAATAAGTCAGCCACCATTTGGTGGCCAAAGAGAAAATTGTGGTCAAGGACCCCAAGATAGAGGTCATTGAAAGCCTGAGGGAAGCACTCCTGTAGTGTATCTCTAATGTTAAAGAAGACAACATCAGCCAGATAGATGTCTGTGTGGCCAGCTGGGTACACGGAGGCCTGGTGCCCGCATTGCTGGATGGCCTCAAGGGCAGTGGAGCTACCCTCTATCTGGTGGCTCAAGAAAACTTGGTACTTGGAATTCAAGCCATCCTAGGAGTCATTTAATCCACTTAGGATGTAGCTGTACAAGTAGCCATTGATGAAATCTGTGTTTTTCCAATAGTAGACAAAACCCTTGGCTGAAACAGCCAGAAACACACCAATGAAAGTCCCCTTCTTGACCTTCTTCCTTCCTTTTTGAGTGGCAGCTCTTCCTTACTCTCCAAAACCATCAAATACTATTGATATCTTGTAATAGGAGATGAACATGACATCATCAGTTAGACTAGTCAGGCATTGGGCCAGGGTTGATTCAATGGCGGTGTCATATGGGGAATCCTCAGCGCCATCCCATTGGTTGCCGGCAAAATTGGTAAGAATCTGCATTGAAGCCATCTTCCCATACATCCAGAGCTGAAACATGCGCTCAGAAACCCAAATGTCATGGTGCACAAGTTGCTTCTGGACCTGGGTCAATGGAAGCTTGGGATCCCGCTGGAGGAGGTCAATCATGATTGGGTATGCCTCAGATATTTGTGACTTGGGGGCCTTCTTGGGCTTCTGGCCGTCCCAATCAGATCCCCCCTGTTCATCAGGTTGTTGAATTCATGCATGACAGTAGCTCAGGTAAATTGCAACTGTGCAGCAATCTGTTCCCAGGACAGACCCTGTAGATTCAGTGCCACAATTTCCTGAAGAATTTGGGCAGTGATGATTTGTTGCTTGGGGTGCTGGGCTGGGGGAGCTGAATCCTGATTGGCTGTAGGGGGGCAGGTTAGCTGGTGGCAGGAAGTTGTTCCAAATCAAGGTTACCATCCTGATTGGTTGGTTGGTGGGCAGCTTGTGCAGGGGTGGGTACGGGGGCAGGGGCAGAGCTAGACACTATGTGACTACTGAACAAGTCAAAGACATAGGGGACAGTGGTCAGGTAAAGGTCAGCTTCCTTGTTACCTGCCTCAAAGGCTTAGGTGTAAGCAGGTGCCTCCACGTTCTGAGCCTTGCCTCCATTGAAGCTGGCTTGGCTGCTGCTGGCTTAGCTGCTGGCGCCGTCAAAAATGTTGCTGTTATAAATATTGAACTAAAACCTAGGATAAAATCACTAAAAGTAGAGATTTTAAAATTTAATGGTTTATTTTCTATTGTAATCTTGAGTCCACATTTGGAAGGTTCTCAAAACCATTTAATAAAGATCAGGATCCATGAAAATGAATAAAATGCCTCTGTCCCTAAATTGTATAGCAGTTGATTGGCTGTTAAATTGATAGTTTTCTATTTTAGGCTGCTATACTACACATCTTGTGTGAGTTCATTTTGTTTCATGCTTGTTGAATCTTGCTTCTAGATTGCCCAAATTTTGTTTCATTTTAGTCCTTCTGTTGGTGCCTCATATGAATCCTGATTGGATTACAATATACTCCAGAACAGAATCCATTCATCTCACCTGTTGCATCAGTTCATTTTGTTTGTGGTTTAAACTACACCGCTTGATGTTTGATATCCTTTTGTATAATGAGCTAGTGAAATTCTGTTTTTTGTTTGAAAGTTCATTTATTTACTGAATTTTTATAAATTAATTGAATCCTGAATCTTGCGCAACTTGGATTTCATTCAAATCTAAAATCATTTTGTTTAAATCTGAAGTATTTTTGGTTGTTGCCATAGCTTTTAAAACTACTGTAGCAAGACAGGGGACCTCTGATCCCCTGCTTGCTCATTCTTATTCAATAAAAGTTTAAGCTTTCCAAATATATTTTTTTGAAATTTTGGGTCCTTTTCCTGACCCTTTATTTCTTATTAGTTGTTAGTGAAAGTGTTGGAATTCTATTACCTTATATGTTCCCCTTTGATTTATGGTGCCTCTTTCAAAGCCCCTAGAGTTAACGTTAGTGATAGTGTAGATCTTTATCTTTTCTGCTTTCAAAATCTGATTTGATCTTTATAATTAGTACTGAATTCTTTATATTTCTTTACTTCAAGGTTGAAATTGTTTTGCTTTGCCCTGGTCCTAGAGCTTATACATGTTTTCAAGAAGCTTCCCATTCTGCACCCGCACTTTGAACTTATTCTAGACGTTCTTTGCACCTCAGGATTCAAATGTTCCCTCTATCTGTGTGATACCCCCACAAATATTATATTGGTGCCATTGCAATGATTGTCCCCTTTGCAAAATTTGTGGCCTTTGCCCTGGTCCCAGTTTTACTATTGATCTGGCCTACTACTCCAGACCTTTGGAGCTGCTTGTCTTCCTCTTCCTCCTATGTGGGAGAAGATCCCTCTCACCTTCTACTCTTGCTTGGAGATCTTCCTGGTTGCGCCCATGGGCTGATCACTACAGGAGGGAAGCTGATCAAGAGTCTCACCAGTGATAATATTGAGCTTCTCTCCTCCAGTTCTAAACTTGCAGTTTCCCCAGAAGTATTTGTCACCAGGGTGTCCCCTCCCTTGGAAGCCAAGTTCCCTACCACTGAGGCAAAGTTGTCCCCCTTGATCCTGCTCCCAGGTGAACTCCTTGGCTGCTTGTTGGCTTGGTTCTGATGGGGCTGGATTATTACCTTCCCCAGTTGTCCCCTGTTTCCTCCCTCTGGACGCCCCTATAAGCGGCCATTCCAGTGTTACATTAGATAGTATCCTGGTGGATTTCCCCCTGAGATGGGAGCCAAACTTGATCAGTTTAGCTCCCCTCTCTTACACGTACTGATTTGAGTTGACCTTTGGTGTACATAGGCTTACTATTTAAATTGGTGACAAAATACACTCAAGCGCAGTGAGTTAAAATTCAAACCAAAAGCAAAACACAATAGAAACCCAACATGTAAACAAAACCACTCTGTTGTTGTGTGCAATAGACAGTAAACTAGAATGATATCATAGTATTAAAATAAGGTGTGGTATCTGAAACATAAATTACAAAATCTTTGTGCTGGGTGTTTAAATATGGCATCAAATCTGGGGAAATGGGTGGAAATCATTTCAGTGATTCTAAAATGGGCTTTTTAAGACCAAAAAAAGCTAGTTAAGAAATGCTTAAGCTATAAACAGGTAGTTGGGTGGTGTAAATTTTAATTAAGTAACCATATTCAGAAAAAAAGAAAGTTTTTAAAAAAGGTTGTAAATTGATTGAGTTTTATTTAGTACTTTATTAAATTTTAAAATAGAACAAACACAACAACAGAGTGGCAATGCAGCCAGTGCACACCATGGTTGGAGACATCCCTGTGGGTCAAAACATTAAGTTAGTGTGTCATGGCTGGCAGTCATCACATACCAAGGTGCTGAAGGAGAGCTCCAACCATCTGGGTATCAGGTTACAAGAGCCCATTACAGGAATGGAGCAGAACAGGTCAGGTATAACAAACCTGTAGATAAGGGACAATATGCACCAAGGTTGGGAACAACAGCTTTGGCCAGACTGAGGATGGTCAGAATGACCATCCCAGATCTACTATGATTTTAGGGCTATGGAGGGGGTGAAGCAGGGTAGTCATAAGGAATGATAGCCATTTCAGAGTCTGGACCTGGATGGTAGTCAATAGGGGTGGGTCTTGGGTGGATCTCTAGTCCTCTGGGTTGCTTTCTGCTCAGGTGATGTATAAATTTTAATCCTAATAAAGAAAACAAAACTGATAGATATATTCACTTTATTTGATGTTGTCTGCACTTGACTTGAGTGTGGGGAAGTGGGTTTTATACCATTTTTCTGGTCTATCTTGAAATATGCCACTTCCTACTCCTAGTAAGCCTTTGGTGTCCCAACTCTTGGGTACCAGCTTCTGGGAAGTAGTATAATGTGAATTAGGAAGAGGGGATAGGGATATGAGCAACTTGGTTTGGGTAGGGGAATTCTGTTGGTGAATGACAAAGTATTGGCTGGTTTCATCATCCTGAGACTTTGCTTGGTTGGGGCATAAGACTGAGACAGTGTTGATCAATAAATCAGGCTTGTTTTAATCAAGTTTTGATTGGAGGTTAAATTTAGCAGTTCCAGCTTGGTCATGATTTGCAGGTATTTCTGGATCCTGCAGCTTAACTAAGGTGCTGTTTGCAGCCAATTTGTTGGCTGCATTATCAGCAACCTCAGTGGCTTCAAGATGATTAATTAGCACATCAGTGTGATTAGTGGTCAACAGGGTAGGGGAAGGATCAGGAATAAATACTGGTGGGTATCTGGGGGTTCAAATCCCCCAGCAGGCTTTGCGGCTGCCCGCGCTTTTGCTTGGCAGCTGAGTTTGAGTGTTCAAACCCCGTTTTGGGCCTTTCAATGCTGGTCCTTACATAGTGTAACACAAGTGCCAACTCAGGAAGGAGATGGTAAGGAAAGAATATTGGTGAGGTTGCACTGACACAACCAGTTCAAGCTATACAGGGTTTTCAGACACAAAGCATAAATCCTAAGATTCCAAAGCTAACCAGAATTCCTACCAAGGTTGTCACATCCAAAAAGGTTAGAAACAAAGAAGTTGAGCTTATTTTTTTGTATTTAACCTTGTTTACTTGAAGGATTCAGTCCCAACAGCCAAGATGGAGAAGGTTAAACTAGTGCTTGACATAAGCTACAAACCAAATATAAGTGATAGTGACCAAGAAGACTTTGAAGAGCTCAAGTTTTATAGAACTACAAAGAGACAGCTGGTGTTAAAGCAAGTCATGGTCTTCTACAACAAGATGTATATGCCAAGTGTTCCAGTCATCAATCAGGATCCTGGCTTGTCTGTACCAAAAAAGGCCACCTGGAAGACAGTCCCTGATGTAAAGTGCATCATCCTTCTCAATCTGATGCAGGATATCTAGCAACTAAAAGTAGGCCACGGCCATTGTCAGGGTGGATCACAAACATGAAGATAAAATATTCAATAAATTCATCAATACTGGACAAGTTATGAAAGCAGAGAAGTCCAAGTGTCTGTTTACCTTGCTCAACAAGGAGCACAAATGGACCATCTCTCAGTGAATTAACTGAGACTATTTCTTTAACTAGAAAATACATAGTCAATGATCAAGTCCACTTTTGAGGTTGAGGCTTAAATTTCCTTTTATAATCATATTCTCAAGGGTCTATGGTTTTCTTGGAAAAAACTTAGGGTGTCTTCCTATAACTGCAACAGCCCTGACAATATTAAGATCTGTAAAAACTACACTGAGGTGTATACTGCATCAAAGGAAAAGAGACCATCAAATTCTATTACATCAACAAATCAGTGCTCACCTCATCTATGCAAAATGGCTATGGATATGTCCCCAAAGGTTCAAAAGACAGAGTAAATTGGCATGCTGAAGTCTGCGCCACAGCCTACTCCATGGTGGCTCTCCTCAGTCCAAAGGGAATTGAGATTTACCAAATGATATTTGTATCCCAAAATAGCCAGACCTTCTTATTGTTTCTCCAATTAGTCCAGGAGCACCTTAGGTGCACTAGCCTGGGCTTCACTAATGTTATTGTGCTGGACAATGTTGGGCTCCATAAGGTGGCAGATATTTTTGAGGAATTTTCAACAATCAAGACAGGCATGGCAGTTGGCCCACAACAATTGGCCACATCAAATATGTGCCTATTATTTCTCCCCGTGTATTCCCCATTCCTAAACCCAATCTAAGAAGTCATTAGATAACTCAAGCAAGTTGCAAGTGGGGGACATCATCTGGGACAGAGGGCCTATTTGATTTGATGCAGGCTGGGATCCACACTCTTTCAGCAGAGAATGGCCAAGTTTTATGACCACACTTATTTGTTCATTCCCGCATGCCTTGCCAAACAGCCAATCAACTAAAGGGCAGATATATTCCAAATATTTTTATTCTTCTTTGATGTTTTATTTTATACATTTATCTTTTACTTTTTAAGTTGAAATCTATATATGTTCATTTCATATTTAGATGTTTCCAAGCTCACAATCAAATAAAGTGGCACCATTGATGCAGATGCATAATTTTTGTATTTCAAATTAATTTATTTTGTTTTATGCTGTGGTGATAATCCCAGACACTTAATACCAAACTATAATGATTATATTAAAATTTCACTCCTGTCAAATAAATATAAAAAGTAAATTGAAAAAGTTAAAGTTAAAGCTCTTGGGGTATTTGTGATTTTATTAACAGATATTATTACACATGTATAAATACCTTCTGTAAGATTTTTTTATCTAAGTAATAGCTTTCTAAAATGAAAGTTATTTTAAAAGTATTTATTCAAAAAGAGTAAAAGAATTGCAACATAAAATATTGGAAGAGGTTTTTATTAAGTGTGCCTTTAGTGGGTTCTGCAGTATCAAACCACCTGGCAAAGGAGGTGGTTCATAACCACCACTGCCATAACATAAAAAGTGGATACACGACTATTAAAGTATTCTTGCCTACTGTTAAAAGGGAGAATTTCAAGGTTTGAATGCAGGATCAGCTTTTACAGTGGGTCTTCAAACCTGTAAATCCTGGCCAGGACCAGGGTGTTCTGAATTGAATGATACACCAAGTTGTAGCCTGGTGGACCTTCTTCCCGTCCAGGGATAGCCTGGACCTGTCAATTCCAAGAAGGACTTCATATAGGTTCTTGACATATGTGTCCATCCCAAATTAAAACAGGTACCCCAGGTAAACCACAAGGTGGAGCATTTGCCATGCAAAGGCTTCAGTAAATTTGCACATTTTATTAAACAACACACTTTTTTGTGTTTGATTTTTCCAAACATGATCTTCATGACCAGAGGCCCCCCTGACTCATCCCTGCTCCAGGACAGCCTGCCGTAAATTGTGCAATTAATGCTATTTTGATATGGCCTTCAAATATTGATAGTTGTGAAGATTTGGCTGGGTTTGCTTTCAAGTTTGGAAATTCCTTGCCTTCTGCAAATGGGTCTGGTTTAATATCCACCCATTCCGGATTATTGTACCTATCTGTGATTGATCCTGGTATGACCTCATCCCAACGTGACCCCCTCAGCCACTCTGTCTTCATAATGAGTGATCACTGTCTCTTGTCTACTATTTAAAGTAGAATCATTACTTCTAATAAAGACAAGTTTATCCACATTTGCATTGGCTTTTATAATCTTCAAGCTTTTCCTGTCCTTTCTGCCAAAAGGACTTTTACATCTTGTTTTCCAGGAAATTAAGGTATGTGCCCTTAATTTTGCCCTGAAGGCTAACCCAAGGATAGCTTTGAACCTCAAATCTTTTGTTATAAAGATTTCCTTCCGTGTCCTCCAGGATGTCGTCCCCTGGAGCCAAACAAAACAAAATGGTGCTCACTACAGGGGCTTCAGGCCCCTCAGTTACCCTGTTCCCACGCACATTCTCTGGTCTTTACCCCTTTGTTTCTGAAGTACCCAAACAACCTAAAGTCTCTAGTCCCCCTCTAGAAGAAGACATCACTGATGCCCCCTCAAATCCTATGATATTGGTTCTGTCTCCTGGGCCCGTGCGGGCCCCTCTTCCTGATTTCTCTCTCAACTATGAACAAGCTTGTGCTGCTGCCCACACCCTTCTTCATTCTGGTAGAGTAGCAATGCACTCTATCCCTGGCCTCCGTCCTGGGTACGCTTGTGAAGACCTGTACTCCTTCCTTTTGGACTTTGGTCTCCCCCCGCGTTGATGGAATCCATGGATACTATTGGCGTGTTAGTCAACCAGTTCATCCAACCTGCCCTAGTTCACCACCAATTGTCCTTAGGATCCCAGAATTAACTATTAGATGCTGTAGCCATTGCTGTCTCAAATAACCATGCTCAAAATATGGCCTATCAAGAATGGTCACACAGTCTCTTTGCTTATATTTCTGACAACCAGCACAACTCATTGGAATCACAGAAGTACTTAACCACCTCCCTGAAATCCCTTTGTTCCTTGCTCCCTGGATACATAAAGGATCAACTATGCAAATTGGATGAACATCAGGCAGCATGGCATGAGCAAATTGAGGCCTTTCTGCTAAACCATTGTCAGGACTTTGAGACTATGGTTAGTGAGCTTAATCAATTCAGAGAGCATGTCAACTTGCAACTCAAATTGATAGGAGCTCATGTCAATACTTGGGGCTGCCATCTTCAGCATCAATACAGGCTGGATAAGGCTGCACTAGGCAACACTTTATACCAGGTGCAAAACTATGTGTATGACAGGGTAGCGTATATTGAAGTGACTCCTCCCACTCCTCCTGTCAAGACCTCATCTGATTTTGAAGCCAAGGTATGTGAGGCCATTGCCAAATTCAAGGCTACCACTCAGCGTCAAGCTTCTATGCGGAATCCCCCTCCAGTTGATCCAATGCCTGACCCTTTTATTGCCTCCCTCACTGATCAAGTGGCTACCTTACAAGGTGAAATTGAGTACTTAAGACAGCGCCTCTCCAACCCTGAGGATTCATCATCTGAATCTGAAGATGAAGAGAAAAGTGAAGTTATTAATACTCCAGCTCATGACAATCATGATTGTTGTCCTGGTCTGGAAGGTCAACCCCTGGTCAACTGTGCGCGTGCACTAGATCAACTTTCCAAAGTGACAAATGATGTAGCTGATAGGCAAGACGTGTTAGAAAGAGAGGTCCAAAACCTCTCCTGTTTTACCAAGACCCTAAACAGACAAGTTGCCCCATTGGTTGCTCAGGCCACTTCTCTGGCTACTTGTGTCAATGGAATTTCTGCTACCTTGGCAGTACAAAAAATCAAGATTGACAAATTTGGGACTGCTGCTGCCATTGCTAGGGATTTTAGTGGGCAGAACAGCTCTACCTAGGACATTCTAGAGAAAAGCCTTCAACTCCTCTAGGCTTGACAACCTGGTGCTGAGTCTGAGTTTGAAGGCAACCCTCATATTAACGCCCTCAACCCTGGTGAAAACAGTCAGTCCTTGTCTTTGTCTATTGACCTGAACTACAAACCAACCTTCAAATAGATATTTGATCTGAAAACCTCTACTATTGCTGCCTTTCTAACTATTTACAAAACTGCAATGCGTAGGGCTACTGATGAACTCAAAAAGGAACATATCCTCACCTGTCTTCATCCCACATGCCAAGAAGTAGTGGTCCCCAAGCTCCCCTCCATTGTCACTTGGGAGAACATGAAGCACCTACTTATTGAGGAGTTTGGAGGAGATCTTAGCTTGGAGGTCAAGAAAGATGCTTTTATGCACATGGCCTTTAAGCCCAAGGAAACCCTGGCTGAGTTCACAGATTGTTTCTATATTGAAGGCCAGCAGTTAATCACTAGTCAACAGTTAACTTCCCGGGAAGCTTACACGGCTTGTTCAAATGCTTTGAAAGTGAACCAGCTTCTATGTCTACACTTTAAGGAACATAATGCTTCACTCACTTCCATGAAGAGTATTAAGACGCTCTTACAAGACATGCATTTGACATATAGAGGTACAGTGGTACGTGAAAATAAAGCCAGCAATGCTTGGACTGCCTCTTGTACGCCGCACATAATGACCCTGGGTGCTGGTGGACAGGCTAAGAGGCAAGGCTGCCATAACTGTGGCCAGATTGGGCACCACTTGCACACTTGCACTAATCCTTGAGTGGAAGGTTGTGACCTCAAGGAAAAGGCGGGAAAAGAGAGGTCAGCTTAGAGACAGAGACGCTCTCTGCTGACCAATCTCCCCTGTCTCCCCCTGATCCTCTGTCTGATGAAGAAGCTCCCTCTTCCTCTGGCCCAACTATCCTTCATCTGTTTCACAATCTCTCCAGTGATTCAGAGCCTGAAGATTCTGATAGTTATGGCTATTCTGTCTTGGCTGTTCTGGAAACTATCTCTGTCCCATACAAGCTTTGCTCTGGGAAGACTACCACCACTTCCCAAGTACCTGCAAGTGAAACTAGGTCCATGGTGGCTTGCCCTTACCTTTCTCAAGCCCACCAACTTCCTGTCTTGATCAACTCTTCTGAGGAAGCTGCCAAGCTAGCCAAAGCTCTCTTTCAAAATGTGACTGTATCTCTCCTGCTACAGACTGTATATAAGGAGATTCCTGCGTTACAGTGCATGCTAGCTAAATGGGAAAAGGAGCTAGAGGCTGCGCAAGATATTTTGGCAGTCTGCTCCCCTTTGAAAAAGATAAAACCTGCGTGGAAGTATCAATACAAAAGTTTAAGATCAAAGCCATCTTGGACACAGGTTCTCCAGTCAACGTGGTATCTTCCAAACTAATGAAGAAGCTTAAGTTGGCCCCCAACCTCAACTACATGCAGTTGTATGGCACTGCTGGCATGGCACAGACACAGGCCATTGGTGCCTACTCTTCTCTACCCATGAGGTTTGGGAAACTCCTTATTGCTTCCCCCGCTGTGGTCCTCAAGAACAAAAGCTATGACCTTTTGGTTGGTACTCAATTCCTCTGAGAATATAATAGGATTTTAAACTTACAAGATGGATACCTTTTGCTCTTAGGATATGAGGTTCTTTTGATTTTTGAGGAACCTCCGCGCCTCCCAGGAAAACGTCTTAAAACTTGTGTGCTTGAGTACCCTACAGGTATCTTCTCTCTCAAGTATAGGACCCACTCCTCCAACATATGTACCCCTCCTCCTTCCTGTCCTGAGGAAGAAGGGGTATCCCTGCTAGCACCTGCGGCTATCACCATCCCCCAGGGCTCTCAAGTGGTGATTGGTTCCCAGATTTCTTATGAGTTACCTGAAAAGTCATTCTTGGAACTTTACTCACCTGAATCCTTAAGTTGTACAAAGCCCTGCCTGTGTCCTAGGATTTTAGATCAAACCCACAAAGAGCCTGCACAGTTATTGCTTACCAACATGACAGCCCTACCCATGCAGGTGACCTGCAGCCAGGTTGTGAGACATGGTCGTATACTGGGAGCAGAACAAGTGGCCTCCCTCTACCCCTTTGGAACTTTCAGCAATTTTAATCTACCAAGGACAATCCTCAAGTTCTCTATTTGTTCACCGCTGCTGATTTCCCCCAACTGTCTCCTGTTCAACAAAAAGATGTGTTAGACCTGCTCAATCAGTTCAGCAACATCTTTGCCTCTGGACCTACGGACTATGGCCTAGCTAAAGGAGTCATCCATCAGATTGATACTGGGGATGTGCCCCTTTTTGTGCCAAACCATACCGCCATAGTAGGGTGGAGGATGCTCAGGTATCTAAAGAACTCAAACAACTTCTGGACGCCGGGCTACTAGCTCCTTCCCAAAGTCCGTGGGCTTCCCTGTTACTGATTCTCAAGAAGAAAGATGGCGGACATTGCATTGTAATAGACTATTGCCACCTAAACTCTCTTACTAAGAAAGACTTGTACCCCTTGCCCAGAATTGACAATGCTCTCAGATGGCTGGGTGGTTCCAAGTTTTTCTCAGCCATGGATCTAGCTTCTGGATACTGGCAAGTTGACTTATCTCCTGAAGATTGAGAAAAGGCTGTGCTTATCACGTCAGAAGGCCTTTTTGAACCCACTCAAATGCCCCAGGGACTCTGCAATGCCCCTGCCACATTTCAACAGGCTATGGACTCCATCCTACGAGACCTAAAGCTCTCTTGTGTCCCTGTATACCTTGATGATATCACTTTGTTCAGCGCTACCTTTACCAATCACTTGGAACACCTCAAGGCTGTCTTCATCAAGATTTGAGAAGCTGGCTTGAAACTCAAACCCTCCAAGTGCTCCTTCTTCAAGGAACTTCTTGAGTTCTTAGATCATGAGGTCACTCAAACTGGAATTTGCCCCATGAATAATAAGGTGGAGGCCATTGACAAGATGCTACCTCCCACAAATCTTCAAGAGGTTCAAGTGTTCCTTGGTATGATGGGCTACTACTGACAGTTCATACCTGACTTTGCTGAACTGAGCAAACCCCTTGTCCAATTGCTTTGCAACGTCCCCTTTGAATGGACTGACAGCCAACAACAAGCATTTGAAGCGCTGAAGGTCAAGCTCAAGGAGGCTCCTATCTTAGCCTATCCTGATTATGATAAAGAGTTCATCTTGTATACTGACGCTAGTGGAGTAGCAGTGGGTGCCATCCTTGCCCAACTTGACAATGAAGGCGTGAATTGACCTGTAGCCTACTTGTCAAGGGTCCTCAATAAGCATGAGAAGAACTACAGCGTCACTGAGAAGGAATGTTTGGTGGTGCTGCATGCAGTGAAACAGCTTTGGTATTACATATATGGACCCACTTCACGGTGGTCACAGATCACTCCTCCCTCAAATGGCTGCAACAGCTAAAGGATCCTGAAGGTCAACTAGCATGTTGGGCTCTGCGTCTACAAGGGTATGATTTCACTGTGATACACCGTCCTGGGGCCCAACATCAGAACGCTGATGGCCTATCAAGAATGCCAATCCTGGCTATCCATCCCACTGATGCTGATTGAATATACAAACTAATAGGGTATCCTGACTCTTGGACCACTGAACCAGAAGACATCTGCTTGGCACTACAGACTCTATCCAAGGACACTATAATTTGTGATATGACAGCTCTTCAAAAAGGTCAACAATGCCTACCTAACCTACGTTTACCATAGCATGAGGATAGTCATCATCCTCCAAGCTCACATTGACACTGGCCATGGAGGCATAGCAAAGACTCATGACTGGTTGTGCAAGAACTTCTATTGAGAGAACATGCGCCTCCTGATCCCTGATGTCCTTGCCTCCTGTCATTCCTGTCAGCTCCAACGCCCTTGCCCGTCCCAACACCAGTTCAAACTCATCCCCCCAAAGCATGCCTTTCACATGGTGAGTATTGATGCTGTTGGGCCTTTCCCTTGGTCTAGGTCAGGATGTTGGTTTATCTTGATTACTGTAGACCACTTTAGCAAGTGGGTTGAAGCCAGAGCAACAAAAGATATAACTGCTAAGACCACAGCTACTTTCTTACTGCAAGACATTTTCTATCAACACAGCTGCCCTCAAGTCCTGCTCTCTGACAATGGTACCAACTTTAATGCTTGCCTCATCACTTCTATTGTCAAAGCTATGGGAACTCACCAATTGTTCTCTGCGCCTTATAACCCCTCAACCAATGGAGACTTTTGAACAAGCAAACTCCACCCTGGTGTCCATAATGAGGAAACTCACGCTCTCAGATGCTGCCAATTGGGATATGTTCCTCCCTGCTGCCCTCTTTGCTTACCAACTCAGTAGGCATTGAGTGACGGGACAGTCCCCTTTTGCCATGCTGTATGGACGTGAAGCCGCTACCCCCTCAATCTTGGGACCCCCTTTGATCAAATTTGATGCGTCTGCAAATCCTGAGGCCCATGTTAAAGACCTAACCAATTGTATCATTGACATCCAAGCAACAGCTTATTCCACTGCTTACAAGGTCAAAGCTCTGGAGCTCTCCCTGTCCAATGCTGCTAGAGCCCCCTCCCTGAGTATCAAGTAGGTGATCTAGTTCTCTACTACCAGAATTGTACAGGTGGTAGAGCCCATAAGCTGGATTCCCTCTGGGTTGGGCCCTGTAAGGTCACCTTTAAAAAGGGTGTTGAGTATACTGTGAAACTACTGTCTTCTGGACGTCCTTTTGCCCGTGTTCACTCCAAATTTCTCCGCAAATATCAACTCCCTGTGTCCAATCTTGAGGGGGGAGATGTTGTAAATTGCGCAATTAATGCTATTTCAATATGGCCTTTGAATATTGATAGTTGCAAAGATTTGGCTGGGTTTGCTTTTGAGTTCGGAAATTCCTTGCCTTCTGCAAATGGGTCTGGTTCAATATCCACCCATTCCAGATTATTGTACCTGTCTGTGATTGATCCTGGTATGACCTCATCCCAACGTGACCCCCTCAGCCACTCTGTCTTCCTAATGAGTGATCACTGTCCCTTGTCTACTATTTAAAGTAGAATCATTACTCCTAATAAAGACAAGTTTATCCACATTTGCGTTGGCTTTTATAATCTTCAAGCTTTTCCTGTCCTTTCTGCCAAAAGGACTTTTACATCTTGTTTTCCAGGAAATTAAGGTACATGCCCTTAATTTTGCCCTGAAGGCTAACCCAAGGCTAGCTTTGAACCCCAAATCTTTTGTTATAAAGATTTCCTGCCGTGTCCTCCAGGATGTTGTCCCCTGGAGCCAAACACAATACAGCCCAAAGTCAGTGAGGAGGATCTTTGTCTTTTGGATGGCTGTTGCTAATGCAACAGCCAATTTCAAAACTGCACCCCCAAAGTTCTTCAAAGGTAGAAGAGTGTGTGCTCCACTGGGAAGAATAAGCAAGTGCCTGCATGAGACCAGCCCATCTCCAGTATATTATTGAATGTGAGCGTCACCAAGATGTCCCAAAAAAGCTCAATGGAGTTTATACATTAAACTATACCAAGGGTCACCAGGTCAAGGCAGACCATTTGTTCATCCTTGTATGTGGTCACCATCCACTCTGAAGCTCCATCACTATGTGTCAGCTAAGCCAGGGCTTCCTTGGACATTGGAAATCCACCATTAATCTTGTCCTCAAGCTTTCACACAACAGGGGGTTACAAGGCCAGCTGCCTAGCCACATGGACAGTATAGTTTTCATAGAATGCAGGAGGAACATAAGGGACCAGGAACTGGCACATTACACCATCAATTATTTCAAAAAAAGGTAAGTTTTTGGAAGAATTACTTTTTACCATCTTTACACGCTTCTTTGCCAGTTGCTTTTGCTAGCCAGGCCATTTTCAGCGCAAACAGCTGCACAGGCATATCAGTGTTTTCTTGGTGGGTCCTCTTGGTGGACTTGAGATTTTTATACATCACAGGGTTGTTGACCCAGAAAAAAAGTGAAGAAAGGGTGAACACCTTAAACTGTAGGCTCGCAATCACAGTCTTCTGTACGTTTAGAAGACACTTAATGGTATTCTCTGGGATTTCAGGAATATTGATCATAAGAGCCTTGGCAGACACCTTGTTGATATTGTCCCCTGTAATGACAGCCAAATTTACTTTTTCTTTGACCTTGCGGTCAATTTCTTTGATCTCAGCAATTGCCAAGTCAAGATCCTTTAGAAGCTTCTCCAATTCTTTCATATGATTTTTTACTAACCTTCATATTTGTCTTTACAGCTTTCACCTTAATAAATTTTGTGTTATTCTGATACTATTAACTCTTTGTTTACCCTGGTTTTCTTTCCCATTTACTACAATATCCCACTTTTTACCCATTGTGTATATGTTTTACGCTCAACTCAATATATGTTGTTTGCTTTGTGTCAGCATTGTCCCTTAATTGCCATATTTTTTTTAGCACTTTACACAGCCCCTTGTGAAAATATTAACAACAATTTGGTGATCAACTAAATTTGAATTAGAAAATAATAAGGTTTATTGTGTTTAGAGAAAGTTGTTGCTGATACAAATTCAAAAACTTAATGATAAACTTTAAGCCAATCAGGAGCTGAGTGAGAAAGTGATTGTTGTGACATAAAGGGTCATTCAATAATTCTTTGATGCATGTGCGCTAAATAATATGATTGGCTGGATGTTTTGCCATTGTGCGCCATTGCTGCTGTGGCAAGTTGATGGTGGACTAGTGCTAACCCAGCAGCTGATTGAGCACTAGTCCACCAATAACTTGCCACAGCGGCAATGGCGCACAATGGCAAAATAACCAGCCAATCATATTAATTAGTGCACATGCATTAAAATATTATTGAATGTCCTTTATGTCACAACACTTATTTTCTCATTTGGCTCCTGATTGGCTTAAATTTTATCATTAAGGTTTTGAATTCAGATCATCAACAATTTTATCTAAACACAATTAACCTATAATTTTATATTTCAAATTTAGTTGATCACCAAATTGTTCTTAATATTTTCACAAGGGGCTGTATAAAGTGCTAAAAATAACTTTGTTCTGGATCTAGATACACAATATAGTAAATATATGATTTTATAGAAAAAAGCTGAATATAAAGGAAACAACAAAATAAAAACAAAGATAAATTAAAGAATTGAAATTCTGGATAAAAAATTATATAAATAAAAAAGTTGGTTGCAAGGAGTTTATTTGGGATGTGAAGAGTGATGTCTAGTAGGCAGAATGGCGCAGGAAGAAAAGCATAGGGGTGTTGCTGACCTGGGGGATATGGGACTAGGATTAGGCAGAAGGGCTGACAGGTTGAGGTTAGTGGTGTTGGGGGTTGAACCAATTGGATTAATGTGACAGCTGCCATATAACACCTGTTATCTTCCTTGTCTGCCATTGGCTGGTAGACAACTGTGGTCTGGGATGAGAGTCACTTTTTCTTCTGTGATTAGTTGCCCATATTCATATGGAAGACAATTTGAGCAAAAAAGTCAGCCACCATCTGCCAACCAAAGAGGGAATCATGGTCAAGGACACCAAGATAAAGATCATTAAATGTTTGTGGGCGGCGCTCCCATACTGTGTCTCCAATATTAAAGAGCACAGCATTGGCCAGATGGATGTCTGCATGACCGGCTGGGTAGACTGAGGCCTGGTACCTGCATCCTTGTATTAACTTGATGACAGTAGAGCTATCCTTCATCTAGTGGATCAAGAAAAGCCAATATGAGGAATGTGAGCTCTCCTAAGAGTCCAGCTTTTCACCAAGGATATGGCTATACTCATAGCCATTGGTATAATAAAGATTTTTCTGATAATAGATAAAACCCCTGGCCGAAACAGCAAGAAACGCACCAATGAATGTCCCTTTATTGACCTTCTTCCTTCCATTTTTCTTAGTGGCTTTTCCTTGCTCACCAAAATTTTCAAAATCAATGGACAGTTTGTAATAGGAGATGAAAATGATGTCATCAGAAAAACTTGTCAGGCATTGGACAAGAGTGAATTCAATGACATGATTATATGGGGATTCCTCACTTCCATCACATTGGTTGCTACCAAAATTGGTTAACAATAAGACCAAGGCCACTTTCCTGTACATCCAGAGCTGCACTATACACTCAGAAACCCATATGCCATGGTGAGCAAGTTGATCTGGACCTGGGTCAGGGGAAGTTTGGTGTCCCACTGCAGGAGATCAAGAATAATTGGATATGCCTTGTTGATCTGGGACTCTGAGGCCTTCTTCTGCTTCTTGGCTGTCCCAATCATGTTCCCCTTGTTCATTAAGTTTTTAAATTCCTGCATAACCGTGGCTCAGGTGAATTTATTGGGTAGCAATCTAGTCCCATGTCAGGCCACACTGGTTGAGTTCCACAATTTCCTGGGGAATTTAGGCAGTAATAATTTGGCACTTAGGGCGCTGGGCTGCAGGAGCTGTAGACTGATTGGCTAAAGGAGGAGCAGTTAGGTGTTGGCAGGCAGTTGCTCCAAACCAGGCAAGTGCCTAAAGTTGAAGTGAAAAGATTATAATCTCAAAATTGACAGAATTTTGATCTCTGCACTTTTCTCCAATAAAAAATTTGTCAAAATTTAATATTTTTCTTAAATTTGACTTTTTAAATGTTTTTACTAGTAGCTAAAATTGAAAAACTAAGTTTGAAGTGCCCAAATCAATGCAATTTTAAAACACATCTTAAGTTGATTTGGCTTTTAAAATAGAATTTATTTACCCCTTTTGATAGAGAGGACAAAATCAAAAGCACAAGAATTTAAGTGCAAAAAAGCTTCAATTTAATATTTGATGCATCAAAATTTAAAAAAATTTAAGATTTAATTTTTTTCTATATGTGTAAAAGGAATCAAGAGTTAAAAAAGCTTTTTTAAATTTAGGCAACTTTGTAATTAATTTTATTTAAATATAATTATAAATTACTACTATAAACCCTTTATTTTTTAAAAGTTAAATTTTATCACATAAAAATTTGTATGAAAATTTAGATATAGTTTCTTAATGGGTGAAGAAATCAAAAAGTAGTCAAATCAAAATCCAAAAAGGTACAGTGGTTTTCAAACTTGTTAAGATAAACATATATTAGTCAGTTTAGAACACATGAACTCAGTCTAAAAACAAAATCAAAGTGGATCCAAATCTATTGTAATTTAATATAAATTCCTTGATTTTGTTTTTAGACTGAGTTCATTTGTTCTAAGCTGAATAATATATGTTTATCTCAACATGTTTGAAAACTACTGTACCAAAAAACTAGGTCCACTTAATATTAATTTTTTTGCAAAAAAATTAATATTTTATTCATTATTTTTATTAAGTTCCTCAAATCAAATTTGAGGAAATCAAAAATTGACTTTTTAAATTTAGTCACAGTTTTTATAAGCTTATAAAATTTTATATAATTAATAAAAGCTTTTGAAATTCCTCATGTAGATTCTTTAAGACCTGATATTTAAATAAAAAAGGAAATGAATTTTTTTGGCAGGTTTTTATTTTATTGCAATATTAATAAATTGGTGTGTTTTGGAGAAATTTCAAAAAATATTAAATTAATATAATATTGTACTATGTTTCCATATGTTATTTCAGGGGACAAAATCAAACTGCATAAAACAAAGTGCAGTAAACTCTTGGTTCTTTTGTCTTTAATTTTTTTCCTTTCCACCTCACTTTCCTAGGCAAGTTCCTCAGGTCAAATTTCCTAAGGTTGAAAGTGCAGAATTGAAAATGGGACCCCCAAAAAGTGCACAAAAATGTTACAGTATAAAACCAAAGGGAAGGAATAGTGAGCTCCTGTAAGACCAGAAACCACCAAAGAACCCCCGCCAAACCCTTTAGAGAAATAGAAAATTTAAATGCCATCATTGACAAAAAAATGGGTCAAAGCTGGGGTCGCTCAAATAGCCCTGGAAAATCCAGACTTGCCATATTTTTCCCCAAATAATTATGAGAAAAAATCACACGTTATACACTATTTGGAGATGGCAGCGCTTGACCCACTGGTTGCCAGAATTTTTTAAATTGTGATATCATCAACCCTAATTCCAATGCAGGCCCTCCAACTGCTGAAAATATTCTTTCCAGTCAATCAGATGCCGCAAAATCTCCCCACCCCCATCCTGAATCACCTTAAGACTTTCACCATCCCACTCTAGAAACTTGTTTCTAGATAGCTTATTATCACTGATATTGAAAATAAAGGAAGTTTTACACCCACATTAGAATATCTTGGCCTACTGGCCCCAGTTGTGGACAATGTGTCTGCAGCTCTCTTCCAGTTGGCAGCTGACTCCCTAGCTGTTCCCTGGCCTGTGTTGTATTCTGCCTCCTCATCTTTGACTCCTGACTTCCCCTTACAAATTCTCTTTCTCATTTTGATCTCAGTTGCTGTTTTCTGCTATACCTCCCAAGGTGCAAAATAAATGAGTCCCCCCACCCAATTTGGCCTAGTGCTGCTCAAGCAGTTAAATTTTTTATTTTATCCTAATTGTTTTCCCCTGAATAGTGCAGCACACCATTTAACTCTTATAAAAATTGAAACACTATGTAGGGTGCAAAAATAAAAAAATCAAAGATCAAAGTGCAAAAATTGATTTTCCAGAGGTTAAACTTGAAGCCCAAAAGAATACAGTTTTTAATATAAAACATAAATTAATAAACCTTATCTAAAGAGACCTCAAATAAATCATTTCTTTAATAAAAAACTATATGCTAGATAATAAAAAGATGCTTAAATTTGCTGTTTTTTAAAGAAAGTTTAATTTTGTTTAAAATTGAAATTAGACTAGAATATATATGTATCTATGTTTAGTTAAATATAAAATATAAAACTACACAAAAAACTGGATTATAAACTATAGTTTAATAAAAAAGTTTAATTTCATTTTCATCTTCATATTGTGTAAAGCTATAATGATACTTTGATATAAGCAAAATAAAAGCTTTTTCCTAAAACATACAAGCATATGATTTTAGGTCTTTTAGCTTATTAGTGATCTTATTTCAATCATAAAAATTATAAAAGTTATACTATACAATGATATACTCAATAAAAGATAAATGCCTAGGTTTTATTTATAATAAGTCACAATATTCAAAAATACCAAGAACCTGCCACTTCAATGCCATAAAATGAGGACTTGAATATTTTATGTTAAAAATCTTAACATCCACCAAAAGATAATATAGATAGTTAACAGTTTTATATCAAAGAGATGAATTTTATACATCTTATTTTTCTCTAATACATACAGTAAAAAGATATAATAGAAGACAATTAAGGATAAGAAAGGAGAGAGGAGAAGAAAAAAGAAGGAGAAAAAGAATTTTTTCAAAATTTTGAGATTAGGATATTTGACCACAAATGATCAGGCTAATAATCACATGCAGATCTTATCAGTTACACACTGTATTATCACTGTATTATCATTCTGTTAAGTGTAGTGATTATACACCTTATAATCATCAGTTTATTATAATTGATATGACTATTATACAGTGTATAATTGTCAGGCAATATAGTAATTATCACTTACAGTAATTTTAAAAGCTATGGCAGCAACCAAAAATACCTCAGATTTAAACAAAATGATTTCAGATTTGAACAAAATCCAAGTCAAGCAAGATCCAGGATTCAATTAATTTTAGAAATTTCAGTTAATAAATGAACTGTCAAACAAAAAACAAAATTTCACTAGCCCATTATACAAAATTATAGCAAACAGCAAGGGGTGTAGTTCAAACCACAAACAAAATGAACTGACACAACAAGTGAGATGGATGAATGCTATTCCAGAGTATATTATAATCCAAGCAGGATTCATATGAGGCACCAACAGAAGGACTAAAATGAAACAAAATTTGGGCAATCTAGAAGCAAGATTCAACAAGCATGAAACAAAATGAACTCACACAAGATGTGTAGTATGAGCAGCCTAAAATAGAAAACTATCAATTTAACAGCCAATCAACAGCTATCCAATTTAGGGACAGAGGCATTTTATTTATTTTCATGGCTCCATATTTGTGTGAGATGGTTTTGAGAACATTTTAAATATGGACTGGTGATTACAATAAAAATAAATCATAAAATTTTAAATTTCTACTTTTAGTGATTTTATCCTAGGTTTTCTACACTAGGTTTTAACAGCAATATCTTTGACAGCGCCAGCAGCAAAGCCAGCTTCAATAGAGGCAAGTCTCAGAATGTGGATGCACTTGTGACTATTGGAAAAACCAATCCAAGGGACTGGCTCTGAGACACATGCTGAAGCTAATGACGGAAAAGGAGGTGAAACAAGGGCTAATCAACCTTTGGGGGAAGATAGGAACAGGATGGGCCATTGTGGTTCAGAACTTTCTATACCAACTCAGAGGGGTAATCCTTCACACAGGAGAGGTGTTATGAAAGTGGCACAACAAAGAGGACCCTGCAAACTTTGCTTGCAAGGTTTGCGGGGAAGTGGAATTGGCAAAACACATATTCCTAGAGTGCTCGGAAGCGAGAACAATATGGTCATGTGTGTTCCACTGGTACAATTGGTACCATCTTGAGAAGAAAGTAGTTTGGGTCACTTGGCAATGGCCCAAACTCTTGGCTGCAATCCCACCACAGGTGCTTACGCCAATGTGACGGGTGAGAAGGTTAGAGATTGGTGTGGGGTAAATCCCTCTTTGGTTTATGGCTTGCCAGAAACGAGATAACCTTTTTAGGTCCCAGTCAAAGAGCGCGTCCAACTCAAGACTTTGTGAAGCAATGGCTGCTTGCAGCTGTTGGTAGCAAGGACAATCCTCTTTCTGCTGAGTCTGCCAACTCACAGGTCAGTCTGGTATCTTGTTTCACAGCAGAAACATATATGCATGTTTTGAGTCCAGCTTGTCTGCCTTTGCAGACTTGTACTCCAAACAGATAAGAACATGTAAGTTAGAGATAGTGTGAGCTATCTCAATTGTGGGTTGGAAACTGCTTCATGTAGCAATTGATTGTGTCAAGGTGCAAGTCCTTAGGATACATCCTGTTGAGTGACACATACTCAATAACTTCCTTTGGGGGGTAAAACAAAAACTCAAAGAATGTGGATGCACCCATCTACACCCAAGCCTTTGAGGCAGGTAACAAGGAAGCTGACCTATACCTGACCCCCGACCTATATGGCTTTGACTTGTTCAGTAGTCACATAGTGTCTAGCTCTGCCTCTGCTTCTGTACCCACCCCTGCACAAGCAACCTGTCAACCAACCAATCAGGATGGCAACCTTGGTTTGGAACAACTTCCTGTCACCAGCCAACCTTCCCTCTACAGCCAATCAGGCTTCAGCTCCCGCAGCCCAGCGCCCCAAGCAACAAATTATTACTGCCCAAATTCTCCAGGAAATTGTGGCCCTGAACCTGAGGTCTGTCCTTGGATCAGATTTCTGACTGATTGAAGTTTACCCAGGCCACCATAATGCGGGAGTTCAACAACCTAATTAACAAGGGGAATCTGATTGGGACAGCCAAAAAGCCCAGGAAGGCCCCCAAGTCCCAAATCACCAAGGTGTACCCAATTATGCTTGACCTCCTGCAGCAGGACCCCAAGCTTTCCTTGACCCAGATCCAGAAGCAACTTGCACATCATAGCATTTGGGTGTCTGAGTGCACAGTGCAGCTCTGGATGTATGAGAAGGTGGCGTCAGTCTGTGTGCTGACCAATATTGCCAGCAACCAATGGGATGGCGCTGAGGATTCCCCATATGATCCTGCAACCAAATTCACCCTAGTCAAATGCCTGACAAGTTTGTCTGATGATTTCATGTTTATCTCATACTATAAGCATTCAATAGCTTTTGATGATTTTGGCAAGCAAGGAAGAGCTACCACTCAAAAAGGAAGGAAGAAGGTCAAGAAGGGGACTTTCATTGGTGTGTTTCTGGCTGTTTTAGCCAAGAGCTCTGTCTATTATTAGGCAAACCCAGATTTAACCAATGGCTACAAGTACAGCCACATAATTGGTGGATTACTTGACTCCTGGGATGGCACAAATTCTAAGCACCAGGTTTTCTTGAGCCACCAGATGGAGGGTAGCTCCACCGCTCTTGAGGCCATCCAGCAACGCAGGTACCAGGCCTTGGTCTACCCTGCTGGCCATGCAGACATCCATCTGGGTGATGTTGTCTTCAACATTGGATACATAGTACGGGAGTGCTGCCCTCAGGCTTTCAACAACCTCTATCTTGGGGTCCTTGACCACAATTCTCTCTTTGGTTGCCAAATGGTGGCAGACTTGTTTGCCCAAATTGTTTTCCAAGTGAGCATGGGCAACCAATCACATAAGAATAAGTGCCTCCCAACATGTGCCACTGCCACCTATTAGCTCATCCAGCCAATGACAGACAAGGAATATGGCAAGTGGTATATGGCGGCCATCACATAAAATCCTCCTACCCCTACCCCTACCCCTGCCACCACTACCCTCCATCTTCCAGCCCCACCCAATCCCAGACCCCCCAGGCCAGCACTGCCTCTACGTCTTCCTTCCCATACCATTCTGCCTCCTAGGCATCACTCTCCCCGCCCCAATAAACCCCCTGTTGCCAAACATTTTCTATTTATATTATCTTTATTTTGAATTTAAATTGTTCATGTTCTCTTTGTTTATAGTTGGGTATATTATTTATGTTCAGCTTATTTCTATAAAATCATATATTTACTATGCCATGTATCTAGATCCAGAACACAGTTTTTTTTGGTGCTTTGCACATCCTCTTGTGAAAATATTAACAACAATTTTAGGATCAACTAAATTTGAATTAGAAAATTATGTGTTAACTGTTTTTAGATAAAGTTGTTACTGATCCAAACTCAAAACCTTAATGATAAACTTTAAGACAATCAGGAGCCAAGTGATAAAGTGATTGTTGTGACATAAAGGGTCATTCAATAATTCTTTGGTGCATATGCGCTAATTAATATGATTGGCTGATTGTTTTTCTATTGTGCGCCATTGCTGCTATGGCAAGTTGTTGGTGGACTAGTGCTAACCCAGAAGCTGATTGGGCGCTAGTCCACCAACAACTTGCCACAGCAGCAATGGCGCACAATGGCAAAACAACCAGCCAATTATATTAATTAGTGCACATACATCAAAGAATTATTGAATGACTCTATATATCACAACAATCACTTTATCACTTGGCTCCTGATTGGCTTAAAGTTTATCATTAAGGTTTTGAATTTGGATCAGTAACAACTTTATCTAAAAACAATTAACCTATAATTTTCTAATTAAAATTTAGCTGATCACCAAATTGTTGTTAATATTTTCACAAGGGGCTTTGTAAAGTGCTAAAAAAATATGACAATTAAGGGACAATGCTGACACAAAGCAAACAACACATATTGAGTTGAGCGTAAAACATATACACAATGGGTAAAAAGTGGGATATTGGAGTAATGTAAAACAAACAGGGATAGACAAAGAGTCAATATTGTTAGAATAATACAGATTTTGTTGGGGGTAAAGATATAAAAACCTAAGGAAATGTTAGTAAAAAAATCAATGAGAGAATTGGAGAAGCTTTTGAAGGACCTTGACTCTGCAATTGTAGAGATCACAGAAATTGGCCACAAGTTCAAAGAAAGAGTTAAATCCGCCGTCCTTGACAGAGAAAAAATAGACAAGGTGTCTGCAAAGGCCCTTATGACTAAATGCCAGACACCCCTGAGAAGACAATCAAGCACTTACTAAACTTCAGAAGATGGTGGTCAAAGGTCTCCAGTTTAAGGCGTACAATCTTTTTGTGCTGTCTGTCTGGGTTGACAACCCTGAAATGTATGACCACCTGAAACCTGCAAAGTGCTCAAGGAAATAGGATACTGTTTTGCCCGCTCAACTTCTTGCGCCAAGAATGGCCAAGCCTGCCAAAGCCGCAGGCAAGGAGGAAATCCGCAAAGGTAACCTAAAAAATAAAATAAATAAAAAATTCAAATAATTACCTTTTTTTGTTAGAAAACGTTGACAGTGAACTCTGTGGGTCCTGGTCCCTTTTGTCCCCCCACCTTCTATGCCAACTACGCCAATCATGTGGCTAGGCAGCTGTTTCTGTCACCCCCTGTCTTGTGGGAGCTTGAAGACAGAATTCACAGGTCCTTTCCAATGTTGCAGGAGGCATTGGCTGAGCTTACACATTCTGAGGGGGCATCTGAGTGGGCAGTTACTGCCTACAAGAATGCCCAACTGGTCCTCCTGGACCCGGTGGTTCTCAGTGGATTTTACTGTGTAAACTCCATTGAGCTTATTTGGGACACCCTGGCAACGCTCCCATTCAAGAATATACTGGAGATGGGCCGGGCACATGCGGCTGCTTGCTTCTGCTTCCCAGTGGAGCACACCATATCTTACCTGTTGGAGAACTTTGGGCGCGCAGTGGGGAAATTGGCTGTTGCAGACGCAACAGCTGTAAAGAAGACTAAGACCCTCCTGGCGGACTTTGGGCTGGCCTGGAGTGCCAACACAACAGGGGTCCCTCTGGCAATGGATCTCACCTTTGCTAAAAAAACATGAGAAAAAAATAAGCATAGTGCTTAATAAATTGTGCAAGTTTACTGAAGCCTTTTCTGGGCAAAGGCTTCATCTGATGTTTTACCTTGGGTATTTCTTCTACTTTGGAATGGGCATGTCTGTAGAGGACCTGGACGGGGTCCTCCTAGGAATTGACAAGGCCAGGCTCTCCCTGGATGGGAAGAAGGTCCCCCCCCTGGATATGACTTGGTGGATCACGTCATCCAGGACGCCCTGGTCCTGGCTGGTATCTACAAGTTTGCAGCCCCGCCAGAAAAGCTGCTCCTCCATTTGCACCTAACCCTAATCCCTTTCACCAGCAGGCAGGAGTATTTTAACCAGGATGTATTCACTGTCCACAGTGTGGCGGTGGAGGTTGTGTGTCACCTCCATTGCAGGGTGGGTACATACAGAAGAACTCACTACAGGCACTCTTAATAACCTCTCTCTTCCAATAAATTTCATTACAATTAGTATTTTTATTATAATAAAATTTTCTAATTCTTATTTTAGAAAACAAGATTTGCAAAATATATCCCAGATAAGGTCTTATTAAAAGCATAATAATATATGTCAATAAAATCTACTTCTAATTTTTACACTTAACATTTAACTTTTTTTAATTTGATTTTTAAATTTATTTGCCAAAAGTGATATTAATGTGTTTGCGTAATCCAGTATCAAGCGTTTGGGGTAACCACAGATGACATATTAAATAATATATAATAACATAAATAAATTACTTACATCTATTGATGGTCCTTCTGAATGTGATTGTGGGCTTTAAAAAATCTAAATATAAAATGATAATTAATAAATCTTGAATAGTAAATCAGAGAATATAAAAAATTGGACACACTAAGCCTTTAATTGATTGGCTGTTTGGCTAGGCATGTGGGGATGAAAAAATCAGCGTGGCCATAGAATTTGGCCATGGTCTCAGCTGGGAGGGTGTATATCCCATCCTGCAGCAAATTAAACAGGTCTTTGGTCCCAGTTGGGGTTCCTTTCTTGACAACTTGCCTGAGCTACCCAGAGACTTCCTTGATGGGATTTAGGAAGGGCAAATAGGCTAGGAGGAAGAGAAGGTGTAAATTTGCTGTGACCAATTGCTGGGGGCCCACAGCAATGCTGGTGTCAATTGATGGAAATTCTTCAAGAATGTAAGCCACTTTGTGGAGACCAACATTGTCCAACACAATGACGTTGGTGAAGCCAGGGCTTGTGCGCCTCAGGTGCTCCTGGACCAATTGGAGAAATGATAGGAAGGTTTGGCTATTGTGAGATCCCAAAATCATTTGGTATAGCTTGACCCCCTTTGGACCGAGGAGAGCCATCATTGAATAGGCTATGGTGAAGACAGCAGCACACCAAGCCATCCCATCATTTAAGCCTTTGGGGACATAGCCATATGCATTGCGCATAGACGAGGCAAATGCCAATTTGTCAATATAGTAAAATTTGACCGTCCCCTTGGCTTTGAGGGCAGTGTACGCCTCTGCGTAGTTTTTTGGGTCTCAATGTTGGTTGTGCTATTCCAATTGTACAGAGATACCACAAGTTTATCCCAAGAAAAGCGCATCTTCTTAAACAGATGGTAGTAAAAGGAAATAGAAGTCTCAACCCCAAAAGTAGATTTGACCATGGCCTGTATATTTGCCAGTTCAAGATGGCAGTCCCAGGTGATCCACTGGCGGATTGCCCATTTGTGTTCCTTGGTGAGCATAGTGGAAATGCGCAAGGATTTCTCCGCGGCAAGGACTCAGTCAGTATCAATGAACTTGTTGAAGGTCTTGCTGGCGTACTTGGGATCCACCCCAACAAGGGCTGTGGCCGCCTTGTAATTGCCCAATTCACACATTAGCTTAAGCAGGATGATGCATTTAATGTCAGGGATGCGCTTCTGAGTGAGATTTTTAGTGGTGGGGATTGACTCATTGGCATTGAGCACAACACAGGGCATGGGCACCTTGGTGTATAATGCAGCAAATTTCTTTAGCACCAACTGTCCTTCATCAGTTCTGAAGAACTCAGGCTCCTTGTCCTCTTCCTGATTGCCATCACTGACGTAGAGCTTGTAGCTAGTATCAAGTACAGGCTTCACCTTCTCCAGAATGGCTGACGGGACCAACTCTTGCCAGTACACAACGTCAAACACATATGAAGTAAGTTCTACCTCCTTGTTTCTAACTTTCTTTGTAGTTGTGACCTTGGTGGGCTTCCAGGTCAGCTTGGGGACCCAAGGGTTGATGCTCTGCACCCTAGCAGCTTGTGCTCCTTGAACTGGCGTGTCAGTGCAGCATCACTATGGAACTCTCCTCTCCTGTCTCCTTCTTGAGTAGGCACTTGAGTTTCACTAACTCTATTCTTTGACCTGCAGTGCACAACAGGTGCATTGGTACTCTGGTGTTGTGTTCCTTCCATTTTAAAATTTATTAAAATATTAAATACAACTTAATTAAGTTACTCCCTAATTTTAATTTTAATTTTTGCTTTTATCTGAATATGGATATTTAATTAATATTTTTCCCCACCCAATATCCCAATTATAGATTTTAATTTCTTAATTAGTTGTTTTTGATTTTACAACGCCCATTTTAGAATACCTGAAACAATTTTCACCCTTTTTCCCAGATTTTACTGCCAAATTCAAACACCCAACACAATATTTTTAAAATTTATGTTTCAGATCTTGTATCTTATTTTAGATACCTTGGTATCATTCCTGATTAAAATCCATTGAACATAACATTTGAGTGATTTTGTTCACATAGTAAGTTGCTATTGTGTTTTGGTTTTGGGTTGAGTTTTGGCAGACTGCGCTTGGTTTTATTTAGTCACCAATTTAGATAGTAAACATATGGGTCATTATTTTTCTTGTTATGCCTAAGCGCTGGACTGCTTATTTTATAACTTAATTAAATGATTCATATTCAAATTATTCAGAAAGGTTAAAATACTTTCAATGTCAAATATTTAATTGATCTTGGGCTTAGATGAATTTTAAAAAAATTATCAATCTTAGAATTGAAAGTTGCACCTTATAATATTGCTGAAAATACCTTAAGTGATACTACATACTACAAGCTAAAAATATTCATGATGGGTTGCATGAGAGAGTAATAGCAGCCCCAAAGCTATAAATGTCATTACCCTATCTTTGGCCCATCATAAGTATTCTTAATTTGTTTCAAAAAAAGTTGTTGTTTATGAAAGACTAATAACTCTATTTGAAATACACCCTCTAGTAAGCTGCCCTACTTCATGAACTTGCCCTAATACACCACTATCATCTTCTGATATTTTTGTTTCTCTGGTATCATCACGTGATTTCAAATGATAAGTTATCTCAGAATATTCTGAGAAACTTTCAAATGTTAAAGGTGAAGTATACAACTTCCCATCTTTCATCAAATATGAAAGATTAATGTGCAGATTGACATAACTATGCTGTTTTAGAAGAGTTACACGGGGAAAAATATTTAGAAGCTAGATAATAATCTTTATTGTGAGATAGTGATTATATAGTTCATGTGAATCAATGGATAACAGGAACATGATTGGTGCTCACACAGTTGGATGGAAGAAGGGGGTGGCTTGATCCTGATAACAAGTCAAGCGCCAAAACAAGGTATCCACTGTAAAGGATCATCATCTGTTCATGTTGTTGAATTTGGTAATTTGAGTTGACTTCCTAGTCTGGCTTTGAGTGACCGGATAATCAGATTGCGGGTCACAAACCTGCTTGGTTAGAACCTTGCTGGCGGGTCAAGCCTGTGGTTTTGACAAGATTTTTAACTTCAAGCTCTCTCATTATAGGCTTAACTTTTCTATCATAAATATAAAAAATGACTTTAAAGAAATATTTGAGCCTGATAGTGCAGATTTATATAATTTTTTTCTTTTTTTTCTTGATCAAAAATATTTTTAATATCATTTATATTCTTAATATAAAGCTGATTTTATTTCTCTTTTAATGTTTTTGATATTACACCAAAGTGACTGTCAGGGATCCAGTCTTGGGCGGCTGGTCCGCCGTTTCCAGGGGTAACTTGGGCTGGGGCTTTTGCGGGCAGGGCCCACCACAAGAGAGGAGCTAACTTTAGAAGGTAGGAAGCAGACTTCCCCACCCAAGACCACGGGCCGGCAGCCGGTACAATGGTATCCACCACCCCTGTGAGGGTGATGTACACTATTCTAAAAAGCTTGCTGGTATGGTCAGTTGGAAGGTCAGGTGAAGAGGTTGGCATTGGTTTGGGTGTTACGGGTGGTTAGATATAGATATTGTAGGCCAGGAGATAATTGAATTTTTCTCTAAAAAGTTTTGGGGTTGAGAATATCCACGGGCCTTGGCGGTTGTATCTAATAGTGGATTGGATGCGGGCTAGAGGGTCAAATTTGAGAATTTTCTCTGGTGTATAATCCTTATATTTGGGCTTTAAGGGATAATCAGTGAAGTGAACAGGCCTGAAGGGTGCATCAGATGGACAGAAAACTGTGAGCAGTGGGGCAGGAGGGCTAGGAAATCTTGAACTGAATTGATAGACAACAAATACAAAATATGGCAATAGCTGTAAAAGCCAAAGTAACATAACCTTTATTTAAAAATGGCAATAAGGTTTGAGCACAGAATCTATAGGCATATATAGCATTCCACCTCCAAACTTAGTATTTTCCATCAGGGCTTTATCAAAATATTGGAAAAAATGCGGGCAGGCAGCCAGAGGGCCTGGGTGTGGGAGCGGCAAAATGGCACCTCGGTTGGGTGTTCTCTCATTGGTCAGAACGTCCAATTTGGTCACTCAATTTTCTTGATTCTTTGTTGTGGTCATGGGGTCAGGCCCAAAGCCTGGGTTTATCTTTGGCAGTTGGGTTTGATTGGTCACTTGAGAGGACTTCAAACTCATGAAATTCACAGAGGCGTCATTTCTGCTTCCATTAGGCAATTCAAGAGGCTTCTCTTTGGGCGCCACCATGGTCAAACTGATACAGGTATTCTGGCTTCAGGACTTAGCGGGAGCCTCAGCTTGCAGGGGCTTGATCCCAAAAAAACGCGGGCGGGCAGGTCCTTGGTCCATGGGCCCGCGGGAATGTAGGTTCAGGGTTCAAATCCCACCCTTGGGCCCAGGTTCCCTGAGGTAATGAATTGTCAATCCTGACAGTGACCATCAACAATGCGTTTTTCATGACATTCTACAAATCTATTGTATTTAATAGACCATTTAATGTATTTTGGTGCCTCTTTAAATAGATAATATAGAAATTCATAGGATCTAAAATGGCTTTCATTATCAGTCCATACTTTGATATTATTTATTTTTTAAACTTATCTGATTTAAGAAGACTTATTAGACATTCACCTGAAAACAAAGAATCATGAGACAGTATTTGAGATAAAAAATCATGGTATTAATATTTAACTTTATTGTTTTCTTTAAATACCAATGCAAACCCTAATAAAGAAATAGGTCTTTTGAAATAAAACAGTTATTGGTCTCAACTGGATCACCACCAACTTTTAAATTTTTCTTAAAATCTATAACTATAATACATGATTAAATATCTAATTCATTGATATCTTTCTTATATTCCCTATTTTGATGAGCATAAAAGACTTGGTGCTGATTAATAGCTTTTAAGTCACTGTTTATAGATTCTGGCAATTATAAGTTTTTACTTTCAAATTCTTCTTTTCTTTTTTCTAAGGATGATTTTAAGTTACAAATATTACACTTGTCAGTTTTTTACTCCTTATTATATTTTTGGTATTAATTTATAAGTTGAAAGTGATATTGAAATTTCATTATTTATTTTCATATTTTCATATATTTCTTTTTTGTTTTTAATAGAGAATATTTTATTTCAGTTGAATATTCATTCATTTCTTTTTTTGATGTCTTTATAAAAATTTTCTGATTCTTTTTTTGTAAACTGGCTTGTTTCAAAAGAATTTTCCAGTAGTTTTTAATTATTTTTATGATTATTTCTTTTTTTAATGAATAGTTATTATCTTTTTGGCTTTTTGTTTAAGCTTAAATCTTTATTTTTATTTATTTTTCTTGAGTATTCAAACTCACTTTTGGATATAAAATCCCATATCAGTAAGCTCTTTTAAAGAGTAGCTGGAAGTAACCAGAGATCTCAAGGCTGGGAGATGCTTTTGAGGAGCAGATTTCAGAAGATCCTTTAAGTTGTCAATTATCCCATTTTGTTTCTGATTTTGAATTAAAGGAATGAACTCTGTTTTTCCAAACTCAGTTTGAGTGAAGAAGTGATTGATGAAAAAATTAAGATTGCCTCCATAAACAAAGAGGAATGCTTTCTTTAGCATAGCAATTCTTTCTCTTTTTGTTAATGCTCCCAGTGAGGAAAATGACTTCATGGCAGAATTAAAATGAACAGATTCCATAATATTGGATTTTTGATTGCTGATAAAGAGATGCTTTGTAGAGATGCCTTGCAATAGAGTGCTGGTTGCAGGAATTATATCTTTTTGTGAAGATGGTTTGAAGTAAACCTTAGGTGGTGTTTTAGCTCTTATATATCAAGCCTTATGACACCATTCTGAAAGAAATGATGTGATAGCTTTATTTACAATTTTAACTTGAATTTATATTTCTAGAATAAATGAAATCCCCAGTTTTCATGCACAAGTGATATATGTCTCAGCTAAGCATCAAATTACACCATATCCTCTTTGTAATCTATGCAGATCAATTAAAATGATGTATTAACTTAATTATAACTGTTCCAAATATTTTTAAAATGATAAAATATTAAAGAATTGTATTTAAAAAATGCTTAATTTGAGGTTCGCAGTTCACTTGAACCTCAAAATTCATCTAAACAGCAAATAAATTAACGTCCTAACTTCAAACTATCATAAAATCCTAAATAATTAAGCTTTTTAAATAAAATAAAATGAAGAAATAATTCTCTTGATCTTATCTTTAATTTCTTTAAATAAAAAGCATATATTGATTAATGAAAATTTAACTTTTTTAAGCTTAAAGCAATCTATTTTACTTCATTACCAAAATAATGTATAAAATCTGATATATGCTCTTTTAAACTGCTTTTGCTTTAATATTCAATATATTATATATATTAATATTTTAACACCAATGGAAATATAAGATTCTTAGCTTCATTTTAATAGTTTACAGTGTGAAAAATATTAACTTTTTGTTGATTTATTGCTGTTTTAAATATAAATATTTGTAATTTGATTTTTTTCAAAATTGAACTGTGCTATGCTACGACTTGGGCAGCATGTGTATTAGAAAATAGCCTAATCCCTAAAATAATGATCCATATGTACACCAAAAGTCAACTCACACCATTTTGTTTGTGAATCAATGTATTTCAAATTGTATTTTGAATAGTTTTGCTTTGCACGTGAGCCCTTTGTTGCTGTGTTGACTCATTTTGCCCATTAACGCCAATAAACCCTGTTAACAGAGTGTATATTTTTACCCAAAAGTTGGATTTTGCTTAAATCTGAAATTGTTTTGTTTAAATCTGAAGTATTTTTGGTTGTTGCCATAGCTTTTAAAACTACTGTAAAATAAATAGATTACTAACCTTCATTGATGGTCCTATCAAATTTGATTGTGGGCTTAGAAGCTTCTAAATATAAGATGATAATTTATAAATCTTAAATAGTAAATTAGATAATATAAAAAAGTCAGACAAGCTAAGCCTTTAATTGATTGGCTGTTTGGCAAGGCACGTGGGGATGAACAAATCAGTATGATCATAGAATTTGGCCATGGTCTCAGCTGGGAGGGTGTGGATCCTGGCCTGCAGCAAATCAAATAGGTCCTTGGTCCCAGTTGGGGTTCCTTGCTTGACAACTTGCTTGAGCCACCCAAAGACTTCCTCAATGGGATTTAGGAAGGGCAAATAAGCAGGGAGGAAGAGAAGGCAGTTATTTGCCGTGGCCAATTGCTGGGGGCCCACTGCAATGCTAGTGTCAATCATTGGGAATTCCTCAAGAATATCAGCCACCTTATGGAGACCAATATTATCCAGCACAATGTTGTTGGTGAAGCCCAGGCTCATGCGCCTCAAGTGCTCCTAGACTAATTGGAGGAATGATAGAAAGGTACAGCTATTGTGAGAACCCAATATCATTTGATACAGCTAAACTTCCTTTAGACCAAGGAGAGCCACCATCAAATAGGCTGTGGCACAGACTGCTACACTCCAAGTCATCCCGTCTTTTGTGCCTTTGGGACATACCCATACCCATTGTGCATTGATGAGGCAAATGCTGATTTGTCAATTAAATAGAATTTGACTGTCCCCTTGGCTTTGAGGGCATTGTACGCCTCTGCATATTTTTCCGGATGTTAATGTTGGCTGGACTATTACAATTGTAGGGGGATACCCTGAGCTTTTTCCAAGAAAAGAACATTCCCTAGACCAGATGGTAGTAAAAGGAAATTGAGGCCTCAACCCCAAAAGTATATTTGACTATGGCCTGTATATTTGCCAGTTCAAGATGACAGTTCTGGGTTATCCACTGGCAGATTGCCCATTTGTGCTCCTTGGTGAGCATGGTTAACACGTGCAAGGATTTCTCTGCAGTGTCAAGGATCTGGATGTACAAACATTCTTGCTACTGCCAACTTACTTAACATCCAGACATTGCCTGATTTGATGCCCTTCCAATATACAGTTTGACATACCAAGAATGGCAACCAAGCAATATCACATGACTGTCCAAGTATCCAGTGGCTTGAACCCATTCTGCACATGAACAACCCCTAGGTTCAATCCAACTAAATCTCTGCCACAGCCAAATCTATATAATTCTAACATATTATCCAATAAAATATACTTCTCTTCTTTCCTAATTCATATTTGAAGCTTCCCCAAAAGGCAATCCTAATCACTAGTAGCAGCTACAGCTTTTGACCACGCCCATGAAAGAGAAAATGACTGACCAAAACCTGCCCACCTTTGCTCACGTATTCAACTAGGAAATATCCCAGCAGTCCTGGAAAACGTACTTTTGCGCCCACAATATTGAAAAATATATACCTAGTGGATGCACTGTATTTGAAGGTCTGGTCATGCCCAAAGCATGCACCAAGATAATTCAATACAGTTGCTCTCTTCAACCACAAACAAACACACAACCACCTATAACAGGTGAGGTTAACAACATCAAATACATTGGTGTTGACAAGTTCTTTGGAAAAAATAAAGAAAACATCATTAAATGGCTAGATCACTCAGCCAATAAACTCTGTGCCAGCTGTGTCCCCCACAAAAAATGGGTTCAGGAAGCCAGCAAGCACATGTATGAGGCCACAGCTAACTGGTTTGCCACTTGGGTTGGCTCACAAACTGACAACCAGCTTGACAACTGGGAAGAGTTCAAAGCAGACATCACCCACAACTTCTGTGTCACCAAATCCCTCCAAGACATTGCAATACAGCTCAGCAATTTTCCTCAAAAGACCACTATCACAGCTTATGCAAATGAATTTGAAGAAATATGTTGCAAAATCCAAAACCCAGCACAAGCTGATAATGTACACACTAGAGCACCATTCATCAATAGAATGAAACCCTCAGTTGCTGCCCTCATCTTTCCAGAGGCCAACACCTCCATGCCCACACTCATTGCAGAAGCCAAGCACGCAGAAAAACGCGCAAACATGGAAAATGCTGCACACAATGGCAACTGCTCCGCAAACAGCAATTGCAGAGATAACTCTAATGACAACAAGCGCCAAAAAACAAACCACAACAATGGCAACTTCAACAAAAACAATGGCAATTGCAGACAGAGCGCAAACTGCTCCCGTCCCAAGAAGGAGGACACCGCCAAAGTAAACAATGCTGAAATAACAGCCTGCTATAAATCTGACCCCACATTTTCTGACCTCAAAAGTCTTGAAACAGAGGAACAGGGAAAAGAGGAGAGGGAACAGGCTTAATTGCCCCTGTCTCCCCCCAAATTGACAATAAACTGTACCAAGGCACAAACTTTGCTAATCACATCCCATGTGTCCCGCAATCTTCTGTCTTTATGAACGTAAAAATTAAAGATCACTCACAACTTCTTGTCTACCCATGCACTTATAAATCACATATACATAAAATTTTGTTTGACTCAGGTGTGCAACACATCATGGTTAGCAAACCATTTGTAACCAAGTACAAAATACCAGTTGTCAAATCTAACTTCAAATACGCCAGAATGGCAGACAAATCAAAAGTTCTACTCAAAGGCAAAACAACTCCCTTCAGAATTGACCTCCAAGGCATAAAAACGTCCATCAAAGGACTTGTTATTAACAACATAATCTACAATATTGTAGCAGTCATGGACTAGTTCACCTGATTGAATCACAGTGTATGTTGGAAAACAAAGACCATGTCTATCAAACACAATGGAGTCAATTTCAACATCCTCAAAGAATCTAACAATCTCATTCTAAGGGACACAGTATTTGTCCAAGTCATAAATCAAGACTACTCAGAACGTCTAACCAAGGACAGTACCCTCCACATAATGGGGTACACTGAATTCAATAACATAAAAACAACCAAAATCCAATTCCCAGAACTTGCAGCACTCCTAAACAAGTATGCACATGTATTTAAGGAAGAACTCACAGAGTTATCCCCCAAACAGGAGGTCAAACATGGCATCAACCTATGTAAAGCCATGCCCAATCCAGCACCCCTTTACAGACTCTCCCCTGTGGAGATCCAAACCCTCAAAACCCATATTGAGGATAACCTAGCCAAAGGATTCATTTGCCTGTCTGAATCCCAGTGGGGGGCAGCAGTGTTCTTTGTAAAGAAAAAAGGAAAGCACTCTTTGTCTAGTAACTGACTACAGAGCTCTCAATTCAAGCACAGTAAAAAATAAATACCCTCTCCCACTCATAGAGGACCTGTTTGAAAGACTCTCTGGAGCCAAATTTTTCTCCAAAATTGACCTCACCTCAGGTTACAATCAAGTCAAAGTAAAGGAAAAGGACATACCAAAAACTGTGTTCTGTACGCAATTTGGATCCTTGGAATGTAGGGTAATGAACTTTGGGATGATACCTTTCTTTCACAGCTTAGCTCCACTTTTTGGAATCTAAGCATTAATAAAGCAATCAAAGTGCATAAGATTCTACGCTTACTATAGGCTTTTATTATAGGTAAGAAAGGTATGGCAACCAACAACTCCAGATCCTGGGCCAAGGTGGTCCAGGGCCAGAAACGCCCTGCCAAGAGCCAACTGGTGAGCCCCATAAAAACCACCAAGAAGGGACCATTTGTTCCATCAGAAGGATGGATGAAGTTTGTGACCTCTGAACGCTGGTTCCAAGACATTACCAGAGCCCTCCCCAAGCCCCCTGTGCCCCATGGGATTAGAGTCAACTTTGGAGGTGACCCTACTCAGTTCCAGGAGGCAGCAAAAGCAGTTGCCACAGCATATCCCAAAGCTTTGGCACTTCACCAAAGCCCAATGAAGGACTTCTTTGATCTTGGCTTTCTCTGTAAAAAGGATGCCAATCAGGCAGCTGAGGAAATCTTCACTCTTGAGATCACTGACCCCAAGGGTAAGAAAACCCAGAAATTCCTACCAACCACCTGCACCCGGTTCAATCAAGATATCACCCTCTTTATGTCCTTTGAGGCCTTGCCATTAGACATGCCCAGAGGGGAGGTTAAATCCCAGCTCAAGGAAGGGCTGGCCAAGTATGGAGAAATAGTGGAGTTTGAACTGCTCAAGAATCCTTACATGGGCCATCTGACCACACCAAAAGCCATGGTCATGATTAAACCCCTTGCAGATACCAGCTTGTCATCCATTCCCTGTTGCACAACCATTCTCAAGAAGGATGGCACCCTTAGTAGCAAGTTCAGGGTATTCCCTGAGAAAACTCTGCCCATCTGTGTTCTGTGCTCAGCCCTTGGTCACAGAGAAGCCCTTTGCCCTACAACCATAGCAGGAGTTCAGGCGGCAGAACAAGACACCCCCAAGGAGCACCAGAATATTGAACCAACAGGGTCCCAATCCAATGCTCTGGTAGCCTTGGCCTGGGGCACCATGGCTGAGTATGCAGTTGTAAAACCAATCACATCCTGCCATAAAAAGGCTCATGCAAAGGCTCAAAATTTGTCTCAGCCTCAACCAATCAAGGAGACAGAATGTGCCCAAGAAGAGACACCTCATTCCATGCAAACGCCTGCACATGAGACCCAGGCAGTTCATGATAATGTGGTTGATGAACCAATGGAAATTAGAGAACTGGTAGTGTAGGAATCAATGGCCAACCTGTCCTAAGTTTTATTGGATAGTCACCACAATGTGGTGGCCCAAGAGAATTTGCTGCAGGCCTAAACCCAGGATACACCCAATCAGAAGCAGACACCTTCTGCACAGGATAATGGAAGACCAAGACACAAGGTCCAAACCAAACTTGCCGCAGTAACTAAGCTATCCCCTTACACAGCAGGGGATCCCAAAAAGTCCAGGGCACCCAAAAAAGCCAAGGATACAGCAGCCAATGACAGCAGTGGCCCTACTTTTGGTGGGGTCACTAATGTATAGTGGGTGATGGAACCCACCAATGGGACAAACTCCATTGCAGGACTTCTGGCCCTAGTCCCAGGCATGAATAGGATTTCCTGCAACCTCAAAGTAGTACCAATTGGCCCAGATGTGCTAATATCTGCTTTGAGCAAGGCCAATTTATGGCCTTGACTCTCCCAGATAATAATAGACCATAAGAAGCTGCATCTTGATTAATAGAGTTTACCATAGCAGCAGGCAAGCATGAAAGTAATTGGGTACCAAAAAAACCTGGGCCAAAGGACCACAGTTTCTGGATAAACATGGCCCTCAAAAATGCACCTTATTTGCTCCCATTGAAAAACACATTTTTTCATCAGACCCTTTATATATATACCACATATCGCCACATAATCCAAGGCAGGTCAGCAATTCTAAAATGTGGCCCAGCAATTAACAAAATGTGAAAGCCACATTTTCCGCAGACTGGTACTCATGTGTTATTTTCCAGTTGCACTGTGGGCACAGCCTTGCAATTCCGCACCATATCTCAGCCACAAACATAATGGATCATCCTGTAACAGGCGCAGCCCTCCAACAAAAAAATCCGGGCAGAAGGCCTAAGAGCTAATGGCCCGGGTTAATTTGGATCAGTTACTAGCCCCTTGATCTATCACTCCACAACACACCAGCCCTAGAGCTTACATCCCACCATTTTGGGGGCACTAACCCTAGGCATTGTCCCTGAAACCATAGCTGCACACAGATTTAGCCACACAAAATGTGTAAAAGGCTGCTCAACAAAAAAACGCGGGCAGCCGGCCCAAGGGAATTTTGCCCGGATCATTCCGGATCAGCACATTTCAATTGGACCTTCCACCAAGTTTTAACTCACGTTCCTTGTCATTAGGGCCCGAAAATGGGGTTCTAACCCAAGTCTTTCCCCTTCAAAATCACACACACACACCACTGGCCACACAACAGATGGAATCAAGCAACAAAAAAAGGCGGGCCAAAGGCCCAAATTTTGTCTGGCCCAGTCTTTTCTGGGATCAATAACATTTCAATCTGGACTGACGGCGCCACCATCCAAAATCCTAAAAGTTATATTACTCCCAGTGTGGGATATATAGCTCAAAGCGCTATTCCCCTTCACACCTTCCTCCTTTACCCAAGGTTTTTCTCCTGCCCTGCAGGTTTCCTTGCCCCCTCTTCCTTTTTCTTTTTATTACTATTGTATACAAGACTTTTGATCATTCCTTTATGGCCCTATGGGCCCATTGTACCAGTCAGAAATGTCTGGGCAACTTGAATAAATGAACTTTAGGATGATCAACACTCCCACAATGTTTATCATCATGATGAATCAAGTGCTAAATAGCCTCTCAAATACATTATGCTACCTTGAAAATATCATCTTATTATTAAAAACAAAAGAGGAACACCTCACGCATGTCTGTAAGACACTCAATCAACTTGCTAAGCACAAACTTTATGCCAAATCTAGTAAGTGCCAATTTATGGAAATGGAACTCTTGTTATTGGGCCACATTGTCTCTGATAGTGGCATCAAAGTAGATCCAGACAAAATAAAAGCCATAAATAACATGCAACACCCCACCTCTGTCAAACAAGTTAGATGCTTTCTCAGAATGGTAGCTTATCTAAGGAAATACATCAAAAACTGCGGAAAGCTCACTACAACAATAAATGACCTAACCAAAGATAATGCCAAAAAGAAATTAATCTGGACACCAGAATGCAATAAGAATTTCCAACTATTAAAACAAGCTCTGATCAAAGAGCCAATCTTGCAATACCCTAATAACAACATGTGCTACAAGCTTGATTCAGATGCCAGTGACACTGCCATTGGCGCAGTCCTATGCATCTGCCAGCCAGGGCAACAAGACTTCCTGCCAGTATGTTACAAAAGTAAAAAACTAACCAACACTGAGAAGAGGTACCCAATACACAATAAAGAATTGCTAGCAATATACCACACATGCAAGAAATGGAGATGCTATCTAGAAGGACGTTTAAACGTCTGAGTACTAACTGACCATAAATCCTTAGTCTATTTTAAAACTCAGAACGCACTTGCACGGCGCCAAGCCAAATGGATGTCCCTGCTGGCGCAGCTCAATCTGGACATCCAATATAAAAGGGGGCAGAGCTGGTCACAGCTGATGCCCTCTCTAGGCTCTGTCAGCCAAGAGAGGATCATCCTGACCACCTGGACCCTGAATGGCCCAATCTATATAACACTGAGTACAAGATAAATGGGAAAGACCCCTCCACACACCAACTGGACCATAATACATTAGTAAGGAATGGAAAATATTTCCATGTATCAAATGGTACTATATATCAAATCATTAAAGACAAACATGTTCCCTACATCCCACTTGCACAAAGAGTTGACACTATCCTAAGACATCACCATCTACTAGGACACACAAAGGCTAAAAATCTATACCTCATGTTAAAAGAGATAGTATGGTGGCCCAATATTAAACAAGACATAGTTGACGTTCTGAAAAAGTTCACAGTGTGTGAGAAATACGCCAGCACCAAGGCTCCTCAGCCAACAGTTAACCCAGTACCTGACCCCAAACCATTTAAGATTTGGGGGCTGGATGTAGTGAGACCCTTCCCAAAAACTAAAAAAAAGCAATGTTTCCTACTTGTAGCCATTGACTTTGCTATACACTGGCCTATCTGCTAGGAAACAAAGAATCACAAGGCAGAAACAATAAACTGCTTCATTAACAAGGCAATAATAGCCAACTACGGGACTCCAGACTAATCATAACTGATGAAGCAACAGAGTTATCAGGTCATGTAGTAAACAATAATCTAAAAGCAAAAAATATCAAACACTCCACAACCTCACCCTACAGGCCACAGGCCAACGGCAGAGTTGAATGCCTAAACGGCAGTCTTATCAGAACCCTTGAGAAAATAATGGATGGGAAAGCCAAAGACACATAGCCACTATACGTGAAACATACATTATTAGTATCCCAGGTCTGCACCAATCAAGGGACAGACTACTCACTGTTTGAACTAACATACAGATAAAAACCAGAGATAGTCACCTGCAACAACCAACTGTATGTGAAACTCCTCCAGGAAACCCTCCCACAGTAGAACAAGCACCAGCTCTACAACACATACGCTTCAAAGCTAAAATAGCAGAAACCAAAAGACTCAAAACACAAAAAATAACCTCAACTGAGGAACCACTCCCCATCAACTCCCCCATCTGGGTCCTGGTGGGGAACAGAAAGAAGCTAGACTCAGTTCACAGGGGACCAGGAAGAATCATCAAATACAGACCAGACAGTAACACCTACCTGGTTAAGTTCCAGGGCGCCAAAGAAACCATCATCAATAAGTACCACAGATCCTGCCTTTGCCTCAGAAAAGATAGAATCTTGGCTTGGCTGGTACCAACTAGAAAACAACTCCAGGAATATCAGGCAGCAGCTGTCAAGACAAAGCTCCCTCCTGGTGTACCAGAGTAACCCCTAAAGGGAGTGTGTGATGAGGAGCTGAATGTACAAGTATTCTGGCTACCACCAACCCACTTAACATCCTGTCATTGCCCAATTTGGTGATTTTCAATATACAGTTTGACATGCCGTAAATGGCAACAAAGCAATATTGCATGACTGTCCAAGTATCCAGCAACTTGAACTCATCCTGCACATGACCAACCCCTATGTTTGGTCCAACTAAATCCCTGCCACAGCAAAAGCTATATGAGTCTAAAGTATTACCCAATAAAATATACTTCTCTTTTTCTTAATTTCATATTTGAAGCTTTCCCAAAAGTTGCTCCTCATCAACAAGATCAAATATTTCTCAAAGATATCTTTTTATAAAAGATTGTCTAGATCAAAAAGGAGAGCTTGATCTTAAATATTTTCACATTTGCCTATCACACTTGATTAAAAGGAGTAAGCTATATAATTTATCTTTAGTATATGAGAGTTTATGGGAATAGTTTTAATATGAATGCATTTAGAATGAACCATGCATCAATCAAACACATGTCTTGCCACCAGACAGGAACAAGAGCATGTGTGAGCGCACCACTGGGCGTGATTTAAAAAGAAAATTGATGAAAAAATGTGCCAAACTCCAATCCAAATCCAGAATATTGGCTCAGAAAGAAAGAAGGCCCACTTTAATGGCCCAGCACTTATGCAGAAGCATTACAAACTTTTTTGAAAGTCAACCATTAATAAGGATCATACACTGCAGCCAGATCACACAATAGCTCTCAAATTGGTAAGTAATGACCAAAATGGAGAGCTTATTAATGAAATCTATCTGGTTGCCAAGAATAACCAACTAAAAAACTCCAGAGCACTCAAAAAGAGCTCTACATTCAATAAATACTCTATAGAGGCCCATAGTAGCTGATTGAATAAGAAACTACCATATGATATTAAAGCTGAGCAGCAAGTGATTAATGAAACACTGATTAGAAATCAGCCACCCACAAATAAAATTTCTTTTTTGAGGATCAAAGTAGGCTTTATCAACTTCACTAAGATGATGCCTAGACACCAAAATTTCAAACCTGTTGCTGAGATAGCACTAAAAATGCTTACACACAAGGAAAAATCACAGATAAGATAACATTGAGACAAAATCTATACAAGTTTTAAGCTCCTAGTAACCTAGTTATCATCTTTCTTACCAACAAAGAAAGCTTGTTATGAACATTTGGTTCTCTCATATACTTTTTATCTTTTAATTTTTCATCTACACTACTAACTTTCATACTTCAGTACAGCCCTTGAAAAAGATTTTTTTCTTTACACAAAGAATCAAAGAAGCTGCTTTGTACTGCTATCACCCACCTAGAGTGCTCTTTGGCCCTGTACACTTTACTAAATACCCACTTAACATCAACCACGAGAAGTGGACACTAAAATACTTGATGTGGTACAATAGGCCTAATAGTGAAGAAAAACCATAAAAAATTATCAGAGAAAGGCAAATAGTAACCATCAATCTCTTATGTTATAGAAAATGTACAATAATACCCTCTGTGCATCTTGTCACAATGTAACTTTGTCCTACACCTAAGCCCAACAGTTTTACTTCACCCTGCTCATAGGACAATGGCAGAATAACCTATTCCTGGGTGTGCTGTATTTAGCACTCACTGGGATATTGGATACTGCCCTGCCAAACTCTGGGCCTTGGTCTTTTATGGGTAAATCCTTATTTTACCTGGTAAAGTTAGGACCCATCATCTTATGGACCATGCCTTCTCCTGCCCCTGCAACTTCCAACAATCAAGCTCATGATACATGAATTTCTGAAAGATTATCCAAATATTCAGAGCTAAATTATATTTAAAATTTTATTAAACCAGATAAGAAAAAGGGTCAGAAGATGCGATATGTATAATATAACAAGTTTATAAAGCTATATGTTTTAATGAAGGACTTTTTTGAATATAGTTATTAATCTTTTAAAAACAATAAATTTTTTCTAATACAAACTAATAATAATTGTGGTGAGTTAAATATTGTATAATATCAGTTATAGCTTTGGGATTACTATTATGCTCTTATGCAACTCATTATACTTTTTAGTTTGATAAGTTACATTTAAAATAATTTCGCTGATATTACAAGTTGTGATTTTAACTCTTTTAATATATTATATTCTCTTGAAAATTTCATTTAATCCAATAATTAATTGAAAATTCAGTATTTTATTCTACCTTTTTGGATGAGTTTAAGATAATACTATGCGATTGCTTTATAAAATATTTGATCGGTGCCCAAAAATAATAATAAATCATGGTTTATGCGTAAAGCGTAAGAAATCTAAAAAAATCCATTGAGGTGCAACAAGCCTGTCATGGCTTTTATCTTTATGCTTCTTTATCAGGTAAACCATGATCCTTAAATTCGAGCCAACGAGTCAACCCTAGCTTTGATCTAAGAATATATATCGATTTAAGACTCAGATTCAATTAAACCTTTGTGGAGGCGTCAGTGGCGTTAATGTAAGCTTGAACAGATCCTAGACAAAGCGAAAGGATTGGCGAGTTTTCGATAAGCGTTGATCCTAAGAACGGTAGCGTCACCAGCCTTGCGAATGTGGACGCTTTGGCCTTTGGAATATAATTAGTCTTGTTTCTTAACCTACTTAGGTTCCAACAACCAAGCTAGGACTATTATGCCATCCCACGAACCTGTGCCCTCTTCGGAGCAAGGCGTTTTGGAAGCCCTTATTATGATTCGAAATCAACTAACTGTGCTTAAACGGGTGGGAAGTACATATCAACCCAAAGAGATATTAAATCTCTATTTGCAGCTCAACGCAAATGTCACTGAGCTTTTTGAGCTCCGTGAAGAGGAAGGAAGAGAGAAAAGTGCATATCGAAACCGCTTAGATGATGTGATTGATGATGTTTATCAGTTACTATCACTTTTTTGGATGGTTCTTGGAAAAAATCTTGAATCTCCTGCCACCTATGTCCAATTAATATCTATCCAGGTACAGTAATTTTTAAAAAAAGAACTTGTTTTTCAACTTTACATCTCTTTATATTCATTCATTTATAATTTCTTATAGCAATGCTTAGATCATCTCCAGGTCTTTGGAATATATACTCTAGGTAAGTGTCTGTTTAATAATTTTATTCTTTGAATTTTTCAAGTGGCTACTTGAGAGGTGATCTATTTATTAGTTCCACGACTGTTTCTCACTCTTTTTTGTAGCTGATATTGAACCTTTTGACCAAAGAATTCGAGAGCTCGGCGCAATTATTGAAGAAGGAAAAAAGAATAAATATAATACTGTTGGGGATGAACAGTCATGTCTTCATTTTTTAGTTCGCAAAAAGCTGTCACATTGTAGTAAGTTTCGTTTGTTGCTTGTTATTCTTCAGTCTTAACTGGGATCTTTAGGGCTTGTGTTGAAAGAACTGATGGACAATTGAGATGCAATGAGCGATTCACTGTCTCCTATTCAAACCCGCTTAGTTGAAATCCGGAGAGATTTGGCTATTCAAATTGCTAAGGGGGAGGTCGACTCGGAAAAAGTAACAGCGATTCAAAAAGAATTACGCAATTTTGATTCACTGAGGGTTGATGGCAAGTTTCTGCTACCTGATGGCTCTAAACCTGAGGGCCAAGCTCAAGTATGTGGTCTTCTTGAAGAATGCTTTGAAGATGTTCATGCTTTGCTCAGCAAAGAAACCAAAGTCTCTGAAGAATTGAAGCCTATCTATGATCGTCTTATAACCATGAGGGATCAACTCTCTAAGCTATACATTACGCGGCGTTGGACAATGCGTGAGATTGATTTATGGACGTTTCAAGTTCAACTAAATGAGGTTGACGTTTTGCGTAAGCAGGGCAAGTTTTACGACCCCGAAGGCAAGCCTTATGAGGGCCAAACGATATTGCATTTTCTACTACAAAAGTGCTACCGTATTATCTATAAGCTTCTATCTTCATCTGAGCCCATAGCTGAGGCATTAATGCCAGTCCACAATCAACTATCTACTCTCCGCAAATGTCTGACTGAAGTCAAAACCTGGGGTGGCCCTTTCACAAGTAAGCTTGTGCTTAAACATCACTAATCTTCAGCACGGGAGCTTTATCCATACCAAATTAAGCTAGCAAGTATTGATAACTTGCGAGTCGATGGTAAGTTCCTTGATGAGCACGGCCAAGTTCCTGAAGGTCAGGCTGTAGTGATAGCACTTTTAAACGAGTGCTATGACATCATGTTTGAGTTAAAAGAGATGGTTGAAGACTAAGATGCTTCCTTTGCATGTACATTAAAGCAGCTGGTAACCTCAACTCTTTGAACAGATGGGCTTCAAGACTGCTTTCAGATAGGTTTGCGCCTGAACAATCCCACTCTGACTAATCTATAGCTCAAGGTTCTGATGGATGTTTGTCTTATAAAGACTAAAACATAGTCTCAGAATCCTTAATCTTCAACTTTTTACTAATTTCTCAAAAATTTGCTACCCGTTAATTTTAATGTGCTGTAAAGTTCCAATTTTTGCACTATCTTTTTTAAAATCTATGAATTGTTATACATTCTTTTCTTTAACAAATTTCTATATTTTGCCTTTTTAAAATGAATGTCATAATTCATAAGCAAATAGCTAAATTATATCTTTTTTCAAGAGAGTTCCTCAAAGAAACATTGGTTCTGCAGCTTTTTGTGGATATTTTAAACTTATTACGCCTGTACTTAGTTTGGAGCTTCTAACGATTACTAATCTCAGACCAGCTATCTGCACTTCTTTTACAGTCTATTTTCTAATATCCTTCCGTATTAAGACTAGGGTTGGGAAGGTTTCAGCTTATTAGTATAAATTTACATTAGAATTTTTAATTTCAAACTAAAACTATAACCTTCCCAACCTTCATTAAGATTCAGGCATCTTAAAACCAATTTGACTTGAGCAATATGATTGCTTTGCGATTTGATACAATCTTGACAGGGTGAGATGTTTTTTGTCAATAGTATGTTTGGAGATGTATAGCCCATCTCATAATTTATGTGGATCATAAATTTAAAACAAATGCTCCTATATTTAAGATCCTTATTATCAAGTACCGCTAATAACAATTTTAACAAAATGCATCCTCATAATATCCCAATAGCTTTAATCAACCCAATATAGAATATGCCCAGCCCATAAAAGGTTGGTGTAGGTGTAGATAGCCCAACAAAACCTAACATAGCCTCACCTTTCAGAAAGGCTACAAAGTAGCTGTGTATACCATAAATTAGTAACCAATCAAAGCTGAGAGTCAAATATAAGTTTATCACCTTTCAATTAAAGCTGGTTAGACTGTGTCAGGAAGTTGCATTCATTAGTATTGACTTAGCCTTAACTGAGAAAAATGATTAAAACTCTGGATGAGAGAAATATCTTTAAACCCTGCCAGCCTGTCAGGCAATATTGGAGGCCTAATTGATCTTAGACCTCTTTGGTATATTATACCTTGGCCTATGAACACTAGGACAATCAAGAACACTCAGAATTTGTTGATAGTAGCTGATCTATGATTGGCTGCAATATTTCAGAATTAACTAGTGTCTCATCGGGTTAGTAATAAAGTAGGGTTGATATCAAGGCGCCAAGACCACTTGCCAATTCACCAAAAATAAAGAAGTCTGATACCAATTCACATAGGCAACCTGCTGGTGTCACTGCAAATATCAAAGTATGAAGGGTACATTTAATAAATAAAAGTAATGCACTAAAAATAAAACAATCAAGTAAGCGCCACCACTACTGGCACATTAACTGATTGTACATATCAATAGTTAAGATGGTACCCTGCACTGGGTGCTATGCAAATTAAATCTCATGCAATATTGTATGATGCCTAGCTATGAGGGTTGATGTCAGTAGTCTGGGGATGAAAAGATGGGCCAAGAAAGAGTTGAAAGTGTCAGATGTCATCCTGGCAAGAGAGCCTCTGCTCTATAAAAGACCCTTCAATAAAATATTGCAGGGCATCACTTAACATATCTTATAATCCCTCTGGTATATTGTAGAACTTCTTGTTTAATAAAACCTTCCAAGTACTAGGACCTTTCTTGTCAGCAGCTTATGGAACTTTTCTTTACTTTTGTCATCCTTGCTGGACTTCCAGACCTCATCATTAGACATGAAAGTTATTTTGGATTTATAACTGCATGGCCTGAAGCTATCTGCTGCCATACAGATATATTCCCTTTAATATAAAACAATCCCAAAAATGAATAAAGATGAAACTCTCAAGACCAGGAATTTTGGCAGACTGCTTGGGTCTTGTGTTGAAAAGTGTTTGATTACTTCCTCTTGGGGAAAAATTTCTTCAAGAAATGACTCAATCAACAAGTAAATACGGCCCTGTCAGGGCCTGGGGGTCTTGACTGAACTCCATCAAACTTATAATTAAAATCAAGCTAAATTATCACTTTATTTGATGGCCAAACTTAGAATGGTTACAAGAGGATCATTGCAGGTAGCATCTTTATATAATATTTCAGTAGATTCTTTAGATTATTCCTAAATCTTCTAGACAGTCTTAGTGTAATGGTGGAGCTACTTTAAAATTCATAGATATTAAGAAAGTGGGGAAGGTAAATCCAAATGCTAAAAACATTGAGCAGAAGAAGAATTCTTAAAGTAAAATTTGTGAGTGGTAAGCTCCAAGTAAAGGCACAGGCATGATGCAGCCTATAAGAACAAGAAAAAATATGAAAGCCAATGATTGAAAAATAGAGACCAGATTCTGCAAAGGACTCACTTGACAGATAGGTTCCACAAACTCCTCAATTTTGGGTGGAGACATCACAAACAACAGCGTGGTTGTCACAAACAACACAAAATTGACACCTAGTGTTGCAATAGTGCATATGGGAATGTATATGAACAGGAGTTTGAGTTCCATTGGTTTTTTACAGTAGTTTTAAAAGCTATAGCAACAACCAAAAATACCTCAGATTTAAACAAAATGATATCATTTTTAAACAAACCCCAAGCCGTGCAAAATTCAGAATTCAAATATTTTAAATATTTTTGGTTAATAAATGAACTGTCAAACAATAGACAAAATTTCACTAACATGTTATACAAAATCATATCAACTATCAAGAGGTGTAGTTCAAACCATAAACAAAATGAACTGTCACATCAAATGAAATGGATGGATGCTGTTACGGAGTATATTATAACCCAGTTGGTATTCATATGAGGCACCAACAAAAGGACTAAAATGAAACAAAATTTGAGCAATATAGAAGCAAGATTCCACAAACACAAAACAAAATGAAGTCACACAAGATGTGTAGTATGAGCAGCCTAAAATAGAAAACTATCAATTTAACAGCCAATCAACAGCTATTTGATTTAGGAACATAGGCATTTTATTCATTTTCATGGCTCCAGATTTGTATGGAATGGTTTTGAGAACCTTCCAAATATGGACTTGAGATTACAATAAAAATAAATCATAAAATTTTAAACTTATACTTTTAGCCTTTTTTATCCTAGGTTTTTTTACAATGGTTTTTCCTAGCAGCATTTTTGATGGCACCAGCAACCAAGCCAGCAGCAACCAAGCCAGCTTTGATGGAGGTGAAGCTCAGAGCGTGGAAGCACCTGTTTACACCCAAGGCTTTGAGGCAGGTAACAAGGAAGCTGACCTGTACCTGACCCCTGACCCATATAGCTTTAACTTTTTCAATAGTCACCTAGTGTCTAGCTCTGCCCCCGCTCCTGTACCCACCCCTGCACAAGCTGCCTGTCAACCAACCAATAAGGATGGCAACTTTGATTTGGAACAACTTCCTACCACAAGCCAACCTGCCCCCCTACAGCCAATCAGGCATCAGCTCCCCCGGCCCAGCACCCCAAACACAGAATAATTACTGCCCAAATTCTTCAGGAAATTGTGGCACTGAATCTACAGGGTCTGTCCTGGGAACAGATTTCTAACTGATTGAAGTTTACCCAGGCTACTTTCATGGAGGAATTCAACAACCTGATGAACAGGGGAACCTGGTTGGGATAGCCAAGAAGTCAAAGAAGGCCCAAGAGTCCCAGATCAGTGAGGCATACCCAATCATGCTCAATCTCCTGCAGCGGGACCCCAAGCTTCTCCTGACCCAGGTCCAGAAACAACTTGTGCACCATGACATTTGGGTTTCTGAGCACATGGTGTAGCTCTGGATGTATGAGAAGGTGATGTCAGTCTGTGTGTTGACCAATGTTGCCAGCAACCAATGGGATGGTGCTGAGGACTCCCCATATGATCCTGCCATCAAATCCACCCTAGTCAAATTTCTGACAAGTCTATCCAATGATATCACATCTATCTCATATTATAAGCAATCAATAGCTTTTGATGAGCAAGCAAAAGCCGCCATCAAGAATGGAAGAAAGAAGGTCAAGAGGGGGACTTTTATTTGTGCATGACCGGCTGTTTTGGCAAAGGGTTTTGTCTATTATTGGACAAACCCTGATTACACCAATGACTATGAGTATATACATATCCTTTATGAATTACTGGACTCATGGGATAAATCAAATTCATCCTATCAGGGTTTCTTGAGCCACCAGATAGAGGATAGCTCCACTGCCCTTAAGTCAATCCAAGGACACAGGCATCAGGCCTCAGTGTACCCAGCCGGCCATGCAGATATTCATCTGGCTGATGTAGTATTCTTCAATATTGGAGGCACAGTCAGGCAGCGCCACCTCCAGGTGTTCAATGTTCTTTATCTCAGAGTCCTTGACCACAAGTCTCTCTTTGGTTGACAGATGGTGGCTGAATTGTTTGCCCAAGCTGTCTTCCATATGAACATGGGCAACTAATCACAGAAAGACAAGTGCCTCCCACCTTGTGCCACAGCTGTCTACCAACTAATTCATCCAATGACAGACAAAGAATATGCAAAGCAGCATATGGCGGCCATCACAATAAATCCAGTTGGGTCAACCCCCGCCATCACCACCTCTCACCTGCCAGCCCCATCCACTCAATACCAGACCCCCCAGACCAGTACCTCCTCTACACCTTCCTTCCCGCACTATTCTGCCTACTAGGCATCACTATTCCCTGTCCCCTAATAAACTCCTTGTTGCCAAACATTTTCTATTTATATTATCTTTATTTTGAATTTCAATTGCTCATTTTTTTCTTTGTTTATAGTTGGTTTATTCTTTATGTTCAGATTATTTCTATAAAGCTGTATATTTACTATACCATGTATCTAGATCCAGAACACAGTCATTTTTAGCACCTAAACACAGCCCCTTGTGAAAATATTAACAACAATTTGGTGATCAGCTAAATTTGAAATAGAAAATTATAGGTTAATTGTGTTTAGATAAAGTTGTTGCTGATCTGAATTCAAAACCTTAATGATAAACTTTAAGCCAATCAGGAGCCAAGTGATAAAGTGATTGTTGTGACATAAAGGGTTATTCAATAATTCTTTGGTGCATGTGCGCTAATTGATATGATTGGCTGGTTGATTTACCATTGCGTGCCATTGCTGCTGTGGCAAGTTGTTGATGAACTAGTGCCCAATCAGCTGCTGGGTTAGCACTAGTCCACAAACAACTTGCCACAGCAGCAATGGGCACAATGGTAAATCAACCAGCCAATCATATCAATTAGCGCACATGCACCAAAGAATTATTGAATAACCCTTTATGTCACAACAATCACTTTATCACTTGGCTCCTGATTGGCTTAAATTTTATCATCAATGGTTTGAATGTGGATCAGCAACAACTTTATCTAAGCACAATAAACCTATAATTTTCTAATTTGAATTTAGCTGATCCCCAAATTGTTGTTAATATTTTCACAAGGAGATTTGTAAGGTGCTAAAAATAATATGACAATTAAGGAAACAATGCCAACACAAAGCAAACAACACATATTGATATAAGCACAAACATAAACACAATGGGTAAAAAGATGGGATATTGTAGTAAATGGGAAAACAAACAGGAATAAACAAAAAGGCAGTAGTATCAGAATAATACAGGTTTTATTAGGGGGAAAGCTATAAAAACTTATGAAAAGGTCAGTAAAAAATTATATGAGAGAATTTAAAAGCTTTTGAAGGATCTTGACTTGGCAATCACTGAGTTTTTTGAAATTGACCACAAGGTCAAAGCAAAAGTGAAGTCCGCCGTCCTTGAAGGGGACAAAATTGACAAGGTGTCAGCAAAGGCCTTGATGGTCAAGATTCCTGACACACCCAATAAGACAATTGAGTGTCTTCTCAACGTTCAGAAAACAGTTGTGGATGGCTTACAATTTAAGTCCTTTGTCCTTTCTGCACCGTCTGTCTGGTTCAATGACCCCAAGATGTATGCCCATCTCAAACCTGCCAAGCAAGCAAGAACAGAAGACAGCAAGTTGCTGGCCCAACTGCTTGCGCCAAGAATGGCTAAGCCTGCCAAAGCCACCAGCAAGGAGCAGACTGTAGAAGGTAACCTAATAATCAAAATTAATAAAAATTTCAAAATACTTACCTGTTTTTTAGAAAAAAATTGATGGCAAACTATGCCAGATCCTGGTCCCTTTTGTCCCTGCCACGTTTCACGCAAACTATGCTACTCATTTGGCAAGGCAGCTGGCCTTATCTCCTCCTGTTATGCGCAAGCTGGAGGAACACATCTATGGGACTTTCCCAATTCAAGGGAAGCGCTAGCCAGGCTTGCACATGCTGAAGGGGAATCTGAGTTGGCAGCTACTGCCTACAAAGATGCGCAAGTGATCCACCTGGACACAGTATCTCTCAATGAAGTTCACATAGTAAACTTCATTGAGCTTGTTTGGGAAGTCCTATAGATGCTCCCATTCAAGAACATACCAGAGATGGGCCGGGCCCATGCAGTTGCTTACTTCTGCTTCTCATTAGAGCACACACTCTCCTACCTGCTTGAGAACTTTGGGTGTGCGGTAGGAAAATTGGCTGTTGCAGACGCAACAGCTGTAAAAAAGACCAAAATCCTCCTTGCCAACTTTGGGCTGGCATGGAATGCCAAAAAGATGGGAGCCCCTCTGGCAATGGATCTCATCTTTACTAAAACAAAACATGAGAAGAAGATTAGTACTGTGTTCAATAAATTGTGCAAGTTTACTGAAGCCTTTGCTGGGCAAAGGCTTCATCTGGTGGTTTACCTAGGATTCCTGTTTTACTTTGGGATGAGCGCTGATGTGAAGGATCTTGATGGGGTCCTACTAGGGATCAACAAGGCCAGGCTCTCCCTGGATGGGAAGAAGGTCCCCCCAGGATACAACTCAGTGGACCATGTCATCCAGGACTCCCTGGTCCTGGCTGGTGTTTACAGGTTTGCAGCCCTGCCTGAAAAGCTGCTGCTTCACTCCCACCTGACCATACTGCCTTTCACCAGCCGCTGGGAATATTTCAACCATGGTGTATCCACTGTCTACAGTGTGGCAGCGGAGGTTGTGCACCACCTCCATTGCTGTATGGGTACATACAGAATAACCCACTATAGGCACACCTAATAAAAATATTATTCCACAATTAAATTTACATTAAAATTTTAATTATTACTTTTTAATATTTAATTTCAAATATATGTTTTAGATTAGCAAACTATTTAAAACCAGAAGAATCCCAGAGAAGGTCCTCATAAAAGCATTTTAATATACTCTAATAAAATCACTTCTAACTTGAGTGCTTTTATTTTTATATTTCTTTTTAAATTTAATTGACAGAAGTAATAATTCATATAATTATCATATTGGATTTTAAATATTCTAGATAGCCATCACTGAATATAATATATATAATTAATTTACAATTTAAAATTTTAATTTCTGTGTCAATGGTGGTGCTGTATGAAATTGCGGGCTTGGAGTCATCTAAATATAAAACACTAATATGTAAATCTAAAAGAGTAAATTAAAGAATATAACTAAAGTTGGAAACAATAAGCCTTTAATTGATTGGCTGTTGGGTAAGGCATGCAGGGATGAACAAATCAGTGTGGCCATAGAATTTGGCCGCAGTCTCAGCTGAAAGGATATGGATATCAGCCTGCAGCAAATCAAAGAGGTCCTTGGTCCCAGTTGGGGTCTCACGCTTTACAACTTGCTTGAGCCACCCAAAGACCTTCTCAGTGGGATTTAGGAAGGGCAAATAGGCAGGGAGGAAGAGAAGGCACAAATTGAATGTGACCAATCAATGAGGGGCCCACTGTGATGCCTGTATCAATCATTGGAAATTTCTCAAGAATATCTACCACCTTATGGAGGCCAACATTATCCAGCACAATTACATTAGTGAATCCCAGGCTTGTGTGCCTCAGGTGCTCCTGGACTAATTAGAGGAATGACAAGAAGGTCCAGCTATTGTAAGATCCCAATATCATTTGGTACATCTCAATCCCTTTTGGGCCAAGGAGATCCACCATGTAATATGCTGTGGTGTGGACTGCAGTACACCAATCTACTCTGTCATTGGAGCCTTTGGGGACATGGTCATATGCATTCCACATAGATGAGGTGAATGCTGATTTGCCAATGTAATCAAATTTGACTGTCCCCTTGGCTTTGAGGGTAGTGTACGCCTCAGCGTATTTTTCTGGATCTTGATATTGGTTGGGCTGTTCCCGTTATAGGGATATTCCCCAGGTTTTTCCAGGAAAAGCACAGACCCTTCACCAGATGGTACTAAAAGGAAATCAAAGTCTCAACCCCAAAAGTAGACTTGACCATGGCCTGTATATTTGCCAGTTCAAGATGGCAGGCTTGGGTGATCCACTGACAGATTTCCCATTTGTACTTCTTGGTAAGCATGGTGAACACACGCAAGGATTTCTCCACGGCAAGGACTTGGCCAGTATCAATGAATGTGTTGAATACCTTGCTGGCGTACTTGGGATACACTCCAACAAGGGCCACAGCTGCCTTGCAATCACCAGATTCCCACATGAGCCAAGAAGAATGATTCACTTGATATCAGGAATGCACTTCTGGGCAGGCTTAGTGGGCTCAGATGAACTGGGATCCTGATTGACAACTTGCACAAAAGGCATGGGCACCTTGATATAGAACAAAGCAACCTTCTTGAGCACTAGCTGCTCCTCTGTAGTCCTATAGAACTTGGGCTTGTTGTTGTCTTCCAGGTTGCCATCACTGATGTAGGGCTTATAGCTAGTGTCAAGTATGGGCTAAACCTTCTCCAGCATGGCTGACAGGACCAACTCTTGGTAGTACACAGCATTAAACACATATGAGGTAAGTTCTTCCTTCTTTTTTCTAACTGTTTTTGTTGTGGTAACCTTGGTGGGCTTCTGGGTCAGCTTGGGGATCCAAGGGTTTATGCTCTGCACCCTAGCAGCTTGTGCTCCTTGAACCGGCTGTTTCAGTGCAGCTTCACTATTGAACTCTCCTCTCCTGTCTTCTGCCTGAGTAGGCATTTGTGTTGCACTAACTCTGTTCTTTGACCCACAAGGGTGACTGCAACTGCGGCGCACAGCAGGTGCATTGATACTCTGTTGTTGTGTTCCTTCCATTTTAAGAATTTAATAAAATACTAAATAAATTTCAATTAAGTTACTCCCTAATTTTTTTTGCTTTTATCTGAATATGAATATTCAATTAATATTTTTCCACCCAATCTCCTAATTATAGATTTTTTATTTCTTAATTAGTTGTTTTTGGTTTTACAATGCCCATTTTAGAAGACCTGAAACAATTTCCATCCATTTTTCCAGATTTTATGCCAAATTAAGCACCCAACACAATATTTTTAAAATTTATGTCTCAGATTGTGTGTCTTATTTTAGATACCTTGGTATCATTCTTGAGTACATTTCATTGCACACAACATTTGAGTGATTTTGTTTACATAGTGAGTTGCTATTGTATTTTGGTTTTGGTTTGAGTTTCGACTCACCGCGCTTGGGTGTATTTTGTCACCAATTCACATAGTAAACATATGTACACCAAAAGTCAACTCACACCATTTTGTTTGTAAGTCAATGTATTTTGGATTGTATTTTGAATAGTCTTGCTTAGTGCATGAGCAATTTGTTGCTGTGTTGACCCATTTTGTCCATTAATGCCAAAAATCCCTTTTAACAGAGTGTATATTTTAACCTGATAGTTGGAATTTGCTTGAATATGAAATCATTTTGTTTAAATCTGAGGTATTTTTTAGTTGTCACCATACCTTTAAAACTACTGTATAAACTGTTTTTTAAAAGAGCAATTAAACTTCTATTAAAAACAGCATAGCAAAGTATTTTCAGAGCATTGATTTTATTTAAGTGTGTTTTCCTGTCTGAGACAATATCTCAGACATAAATTCCGCACTTAAACATGAACACATTAAAAATAATGCTGTAGTTCCTATAATGTATTTTGGTGGATTCACTCCCAAAAGCCACTATTTCTATCTTGAGTCCCAAAAATAATCAAGATTATCAAAAAATGAGTTGTTTTGTGTTTGAAACATCACTTTTGTGACTGAATCAAATTTTCATAAGTTTGTACAGTAGTTTTCACCCCTATTGAGATAAAAATATATTATTCAGTTTATAACGCATGGGTTCAGTCACAAAACAAATTTAAACTTGATAGATCTAAATAGAAGATAACTTCACAGAAAATTAGCAATATTTAGCAAAAATGTACAATCATATAACAGCCTATTCAAACTGGGACAAATTCTTAAAAATTCAACAACAAATGTACAAACACTAGAACACATGAGTTTTTGTCATAGAACAAGTCTATTATGTTTACTATGTTTTTGGTGAATGCATGAAACTCAGTCACAAAAGTTACAAACTCAATCCAACAACAAGCCTCAATAATAACTGAAACAGACAACATAAATATCAAATATCAAAAGTATGAATGAATCTATAATACTTTTACCATCTAGTCCTAATTAAGAATACAATCTAAAATAAAAAATGAAATAAATATTCTGAGTGTCTGTTTTGGGATTAGAATTAATAGAAATATCTATTTATCCAAACATACAAGTAACAGTGCACATTTGAAACCAAAAATAATTAATATAGAAATTTAAAAGCCTAATTTAAAATAAATGGTAGTGACTACAAGCTTTCATGCTACTATATATGGAGTGATAAAAATTACAATAAATAAATTATATAGATAAACTGATTTTATTTTACTTTATTTTTATACCAAAAATGGAAGCTTCACAACAACAGAGCTAAGGTGCTGAAGGAGTACACTGCGGATGTTGACGCCCTTGTGAGTCAAAGAATTGGGTTAGTGCAACACAAGTGCCTACTCAGGAAGGAGACAGGGGAGGATAGTTCAATAGTGAGGTTGTACTGACACAATCAGTTCAAGTAGCTCAAGGTGCAAGGGCATGGTGCATCAATCCCAAGGTCCAAAAGCTCACCCAAAAATACATCAAGGTCACCACTACCAAAATGGTAAATGACGTCACTACCAAGAGGATGTCCTTGGCGTATGACCCTGTATACTGCTGCAATGGTGTTTCTGCAACCCTTCTGGAGAAGGTTAAGCCAGCCCTTGACACCAAATATGAGCCTTATGTGAGTGATTTCAAAGGGGGAGACAAGGACGAGCTGCCCCAGTATTTCCAAACAACTAAAGGGTAGAAGGTTCTAAAGAAGTTTGCTGCATTCTACAGCCAAGTGCCTATTACCTGTGTTGTGGCTGAGCCTGTAGAGCTGCTTCCCAACACCAAAAAGGCCAAGTACCACGTCATCCCTGATGCCACCCGCAAGACCTTCATGAGGCTCATGGAGGAGAGACCAAACTACAAGAACACTGCGGCTATTGTTGGGATCTCAGAAAAATCTGCCACATGCTTCAAAAACCTATCTGAAAATAGGTACTGTTCTCCTTTTGGAGAAATCCAAACGCAAACCAGTTCTATTGGTCAAGGAACACCTGTGGGCCATCCAACAGTGGATTGAGTGAAACTGCCATCTTGAACTGGAAAATATTCAGTCAATGGTTGAGTCCGCTTTTGGAATCCAGGCTTTGGTTTCCACATGCTACCAAGCAGTCAGAAGATTGAACTTTTCCTGAAAAAAGCTCAGAGTACCTCTGTATAATCAAAATATCCTGAACAACGTTGTCTACCACCAAAATTATGCAGAGACATTTACTGCTCTCAAGGAGATGATTACTGTCAATTTTTTTACATGGCAAGTCCTCTTTTGCGTTGTCAATGCACAGCAAGTATGGGTATGTCCCCAAAGGCAAAAAGAACAGCATGTCCTGGTGTGAGGCTGTCTGGTCTTTTGTGTACTCTATGGTATCCCTTCTTGGTCCCCTGGCATTGAGCTCTATCAAATAATCAAGGGTTTCAACAATAGTGGGACCTTTATCATGTTTCTCCAATTGTTTTGGGAGCACCTGAAGTGCACAAGCCTGGGCTTCACTAACGTTATTGTGTTGGATAATGTTGGACTCTACAAGGTGGCAGATATTCTCAATGAATTCCAGGTGATTGAGCCTGGTGTTGAAATTGTCTCACAACAATTGGTCACATCTAATTTGCGCCTTCTCTTCCTCCCCTCTTATTTGCCATTCCTCAACCCAATTGAGGAGGTCTTCAGGTGGCTCAAGCAAGCCGTCAAGAAAGGGGCGCCACCAGGGCCTGAAGACTTGTTTAATTTGCTGCAGGTTGGTGTCCATACCCTCCCAGCTGAAACCGTGGCTAAATTCTATAGTCACACTGATTTTTTTCTCCTGTGTGCCTCTCCAAGCAGCCAACCAATTAAAGGCTTTGCTGTTCCAAATGTTTTTTTGCATTTTATTTTTTAATATTTGTTTTTATTTAGTTTAATTTATTTCAACTTTATTTCTGTGATTCTGCGTGTATACTGTCAGGTATAATAAAAATTAACAAAACAAACCCAATTGAATGAAGGAATGAATGAAAAAATAACACAAATATATATGTATATATTTATTATGATTTTATTTGGGTTAGTTTATTTCACATTCTTTATATAATTCCAATTATATAATGTCATGTGTAATAAAAATTAACAAAGCAAGAAGGGTGAATGAATGAATGTACAGAAATATTTTTTATTATGTATTTATTTGTTGAATATAATGGAATTGATTAGATTGTACTATAGAGAATATATATATAATTTAAATAGTATTTGAGTGTAGACTTTTATTGGGGGTAGGAGCAGGGGAATTCCAAGACATTGTGTTAGAATAGACTAGTAATTTCTATTGACATTGTGTATGTTGACATTGGACCTGTTCTATATAAATTGTGGTAGGTATAATACAGGAGCATTGCAATACAATTGGTCAGGAGTTTTTTCCCGGTGGAGCAGCCATCCCATATGTGGCAATGAGAATAACTGAATCATGAATAACATGCACTATTGAGCTGTATCCAGGGGAAATATTTTCCCGTCTAATAAATGGCACACTTCATCCAGTTTTATTATTACATCAGACTGGTTGTGGGTTTCTGCTTTAAGCCACATCAGTACAATAAGACCTAGATAAATAATCAAGTGAAGTCTCTGCCCTGCAAACAGGGCTTATAACTCACAAAATTTATTATATAGGGTACTGATTTTATTTTAAAGGATGTAGTGGCAAAGGGTTTTCAATTTTTTTGGTATACCAGTCTTGTCAGAGCACAAGGAGGCCCCAATGTCTCCAAGGACACCTACAACGGCGGGCATGACCACAGCAGAACTATAGCTAAGTTTTGTTATTTTTTCATTGAATTTTTTAGGATATGTGATAGTTTGTGAGCAGTTTGGTAACAGAAACAAACTTCTTCTTGTCCTCTTTCCACATTGGGTATGTTTTGGTACAGCATAGTTTGGATGAAATCCCAGACAAGCATGACAAAGAGCTTGCAGAAGCCAATATCCAAAACGTACTGGTTGATTTGCAGGTTGGGGCTGCGGCCAAAGCCGAGACCTGCCATTTGGTGTTGTCTTGCTTTGGTTGGAGTGATGTAAGTTATTCTTGTTTCATAGGGTAATTTTTTAAATTTATTAATCATATCAGAGGCGGCAGCTGGCGTCAGGATCAGCTGACACCCTATGTGGAGGACATAGTTGCTGTAGAATGTTTGCAATAAGTAGGGTCTTAGGTACTGGCAGACTTCTCCTTCAGTTTCTTCTAAATAAAAAGGTTAGTACAGTAGTTTTAAAACCTGTTGAGATAAATGTATATTATTCAGTTTAGAACACATGAACTCAGTCTAAAAAAAATCTAAAATCAAAGAATTTATATTAAATTAAAATAGATTTGAATCCACTTTGATTCTGTTTTTAGACTGAGTTCATGTGTTCTAAGCTGAATAATATACATTTATCTCAACGGGTTTGAAAACTACTGTAAAATCTTTTTATTTATTTGATGTTTTATTTTTTACCTTTTATATTTTTACTGTAAATTCAGAACCTGAACATGAAAATTTGGGATTGTCAAATCCTTGGTCCAAAAATCAAATCATGTTTGCAGGCAACTCAGCTGAGTGAAAATTAAAATATTTAATAAAATCAATCATTTCATTTGACTTTTTTGATTTATTTAAATTGGCAAATTTTGAATCCCTTGAGCAGATAACTCAACCAACAAAAGACAAAACCCAGCAAACAAATGCAAGATACATGAATCAGAAATGTGGGATTCTAATGTACAATTTGAGATTTCCTGTATGTCAAACAAATCATAGACATCATGTAAAAATTAATGAATCTGAAATTGGGGATTGTCAAATCCAAGAACCAAATTTCAAATCAAAAATGAGGTGAATTTGAAATAAATATAATTTATGGGTGTCTCAAAAAGGATGCTAAAGGACCTAGAGTGGATTTTTACAAATTCTTTTAGAAAACATAGGCATTCTCAAAAATCACCCTATTTCATTTTAGGACAGCTAAAATTTAGATGCTTGATTACAGTAGATTTTAAAAAACGCTAACAATAAAATAAAATTATATATTAAAGTCTATTTTTATCACATTACCTTTTCCCTGGTGTGTTGATAGTTCATTTGCTGTTGATAATATGCTTGCATTTAATTGGATAGATTCACCTCCAGTTGCCTTGGCAATTTGATTTCCTATTGCCAAGGCAACTGGAGGTGAAACTATCCAAATAAATGCAAGCACATTATCAACAGCAAATGAACTATCAACACACCAAATAAAAGACAACATGATAAAAATAGATTGTAATATATAATTCCATTTTATTATTAGTGTTTTTTAAAATCAACTGTAATCAAGCATCCTTGATAGCACTCCATTAACACATAGTGTAGTAATCCAGTTATGTTTTTCTTTGAAGTTTTTTCTTTCCTGCTTCTCCTTTCTTCCTCAAAAAGAAGTTTGTTTGGTCCCTTGGATACGCCAGGGGCAAAAAACTTTTAAAAAAATTTGCATCATCAGGAGGGTAGCTCATATATCATTATATGGTTTTGTGGCTGCTATAATAGTGATTTAGAATGCAGAATATTACATCATTTCCAGTTTAGACAATTTACATTTCACTTAATTTCATGTCTAATCATGGTTGTTGAGATTAGATTTTTCATTTGACTTTATCCAGAGTGGAGCTTCTTGATTTGGGTTGATTTGTCCTAGTTTCTTACTGTACATTTAATTTGGATTCCAGTTCTTGCAATTAATATCTGAGTTTAATAGTGGCATTCAAAAGTGATTTGAAATTTAGTTCTTGGATTTGACAATCCTGCAAATCCAAAAAACATAGTAAACTTAATGAAAATGGTTGATGGATTTTAACACTTCAAATCTGATTCCAGTTAATTCATTTTGTCCATTGGAAATATGCAGTTCAACTTAAAATTTGCAAAGTGTCTATGAGTTCCCACATTTTTAAAAAACAAATAAAAATACAAAGAATTCAATTTAATTAAAAAAAGGCTATCCTGCAAAAGTGATTCAAAATTTGGACCAAGGATTTGATAATCCCGCATTTTTACGTTCAGGTTCTGAATTTACAGTACCTGTTGCCCCTTGATGTGGGCTGCTTCTTGGGGCTCGTCACTAGTTGGTTACTGGTCTTCTGTTGGTTTTTGTTTCTTTTTATTTTTTAGTTGCTCAAACATCTTGGGGTCCTTTGACCATGCCTCTGTGGTCGCAAACCCCTGTGACTTTAATTGTATATCAGCAAGAACATTTTTTTGTATGTATAGGAGCCTTGTTGCAAGTTTATTGATAGTATTGGATATCTTCTTCACGGCCTTCACGGTTAGTTTGTATAGTTTTTTGCCTTCTAATACCACCTCCTTTAGCATGTCCTTCACCTTTTGATTGAACTCCTTGATTTTGGCCACCACCACATCCAATTCCTTTATCATTGCCTCCAATTCTGCCATGTTTTACTTGTACTTATCCCAGCCCTTTTTATACCAATAAAATATCCCAATAAATTATATATATTATATTGTACCTAATAGAGTTTAAATAAATATATCTTGATTTTACTTATGATTTTTTTATTAGCTTTAAGTACTACTATTCATTTGATATTGATATTATGTATATTTATTGTATATAGCAACCCATTTCTAGTATCATGAACAACATAGTTTGTTCATATATATGCTTTCCAAGTAAAACATGATTTGTTCTCAAAACAATATGCCAAGTTTGACCCAAAGTACATATTTATTAAAAGATAACCACTTTCACAGGTTATATGTAGATCATATATTTTAGAGCGCATAAACCAACCCAATCTTAGTATCATGAACAACATATTTTGTCATGTATATGTTTTGTCCAGGTACAATATAATTTATTCTTGAATTAATGTGCCAAGTTTGAACCAAAGTACATATTTATTAAAAGATAACCACTTTCACAGGTTTATGTAGATCATATTTTAGAGATATATGCAATGTGATGGATTATTTCAATTAATTATATTGTTTTCTATTATAAATTTAATATATTTGAAGTGCTACAATAAAGTGAATTTTGGAAACTACAAGTGCTACAAACCAGCCAATTGGAATGGTTATACATGTGGTGTCTTTGTGCTTGGCTCAGACCAGACACACCTCAGTTATTGTACCCAGTTTAACTTAATGAAATAAGCCTGTTGAAAATAGGAGATGTCTTTGTTTCCAAATTGGCACGCCAACTTGTGGTCAATCTAGCATCAGAGAACCCATTTGTCTGGTGCTAGAGTGATCACAAGTTGATTTGCCAATTTGCAAACAAAGGCATGTCTTATTTCCAACAGGCTTATTTCATTAAGTTAAACTGGGTTCAATAACTGAGGTGTGTCTGGTCTGAGCCAAGCACAAATATGCCACATGTACAGTCATTCCAATTGGCTGGTCTGTAAAACTTGTAGTTTTTATAATTTGATTCATTGTAGCGCTTCAAATAATAAAGTTATAATAGAAAACAATATAATTAATAATTATTAAGGCAGCCAAATTTAACTTTTGGCATGATAAAAATCAATTACCATTTTATTTAAATGTAAACTATTTATTATAACTATAAAAACTTGTAAACATTAAACTAACATAAATTAAAAAATAATAATTTTGGGAGCAAGTTTTATTGGTGGGATGAGATTTGGCAGTGCAAATTAGATGGCAGACTGGGTTGAGGGGGGAAGACTTGATTGGTTGGGGGACTGGGTTTCTAACAGCTGGATTGGTTAGCTGGGCACTAGGGTGGCTGTATGGCCCAGAGGTGGTTGAGTGCCATGATTGGCTTGGAGGAAGTCATTATACATGACATTATATTCTGACTCAGGAAGGACAGCAATTGGCTTGTATGCCGGGTATTGTGAGGTGGCAGCTGGGGATCCTTTGGTGATTGGCTGTTGCCGAGAGCATTGAGGGCCATCTTTGTAAACATGTCAGCAATCTTCTGACAGAGAAAAGGGACAATGGGTTTGTTGGCCACACTAATCACCTGGCTGAAGGTTGTGGGGTTGCGCCCACAGATGATGTCTTCAATGTTGAAGAACAACACATCACCCAGGTGAAGATCAGCATGCCCGGCAGGGAAAAATGAGACATTATGGTTGTCTGCTTGTATTTTCTTGGAGGCTATCAGGGATCCAGTCTTGTGTGGCTGGCTCATTGGTTTTGGGGATCACTTATGCCAAGTTTTTTGCAGGTAAAGCCCACCACAAGGGAGGAGCTAACTTAAAGAGATAGGAGAAGGACTTTCCCACCCAGGACCACGGGCCAGCAGCTGGGATTACAGTGTCAATCATCCCTGTGAGGATGATGTACACAATCCCAAACAGCTTTCCATTGTGATTGGTTGGGAGGTCAGGTGAGGAGGCAGGCATAGGCTTGGGGGTCACAGGTGGTTCCATACAGAGCTCAAAGGCAGGCAGGTAGTTGAATTTCCCTCTAAACAACTTGGGTGTTGAGAATATCCAGGGACATTGATGGTAGGATCTAACTGAAGATTATATGTGAGCCAAGAGATCTAGTTTGAGGATCTTTTCTGGGGTGTAGTCCTTATATTTAGGTTTCAGAGGGTAATCTGTGAAGTGAATGGGGCCAAAAAACACCTGGAGGATGAAAATCTGCAGATGGAGGGCAAGAGGGCTGGGAGATCTTGTACTTATTTGATAGATGACAAAGATAAAATAAGGCAGTAGCTGTGTAAGCCAAAATAACAGAACCTTTATTCAAAAATGGCAATAAGTTTCAAGCGCAAGGTCCTTTGGTCTATATAGAATCCTACTTCCAAACTTAATATTTTATGTGGGGGTTCATCAGGGCATTGGGAAAGGTGGGCCTAGGGATCTGGGTGCTTGGGTTCCAAGGCAGAAAAATGACACTCAGGCCAGGAGTTCTTTTATTGGTCAAAGATCTCAACTTGGCTACTGTAAATTCAGAACCTGAACGTAAAAATGCAGGATTGTCAAATCCTTGGTCCAAATTTTGAATCACTTTTGCGGGAAACTCAGCTGAGTGAAAATTAAAATATTTAATAAAAGCAACCATTTAATTTGACTTTTTTTGGTTTATGTAAATTGGCAAATTTTGAATCTCTTGAGAAGATAACTCAACTAACAAAAGACAAAACACAACAAACAAGTGCAAGATACATGAATCAGAAATGTGGGATTCTAATATATGATTTGTGATTTCCATTATTTTAAACAAATCATAGACATCATTTAAAAATTAATGAATCTGAAATTGTGGGATTGTCAAATCCAAGAACCAAGTTTCAAATCATAATTGCAAGGAATTTGAAATAAATATAATTTATGGGCATCTCAAAAAGGATGCTAAAGGATATAGAGTGGATTTGTGCTAATTCTTTTAGGAATCATAGGCATTCTCAAAAATCATCATATTCTAATTTAGGACGGCTAAAATTTAGATCCTACTATTCACCAACTTAACATACTTAACAATAAAATAGACTAAAATATACACTTCTCTTTTTGAGCTTAAAATTTTTTAATAAAAATTTATTATGTCTTCTTTTAACAACAACCAATTCAACAAGCTGTTCCCTGGCCTTGACAAAATCATGCAGGGCTACACTGGGTCTCTTAACGGTGAAGCCTCTCTCTATGGCCACTCCCAACCCGCAGGCCCCTTTGCAAGCACTACCCAGGAGTGTGTTCTTTCTCCTGCAACTTCCAGCATGGCCCTGTTTGCCCATCACACACAGGCAGCTGCCAACCCAAATCCTGTATCAATAATGGCATCTGGAACCAGCCATTTGAGCCATGGGGTCACTCAGAGAGCCCAGAACCCCAAAACAGCTAATAAGATGGCATTGACAAGTTCCCAAGATAGTGTTGCAACCAAGTTTCCAGACTCACCTTCTAACATATCTTACAATACACAGGGGGCGCTCAATGAGCCGCCCCTTGACGTATCTAACGTTATGGATTAATCTGATGGCAACATCAAATGGCGGGTACTTCATCCTAAT